>JAAAKL020002250.1:0-24468 GCA_010016065.2 Carybdea cf. marsupialis auct. non (Linnaeus, 1758) | reverse complement strand
TATTACCGCCTAAAACAGTGCACCCTTACCTTTTTTCTGACTCTGTCTACCTATTGCAGAAACTTCTTAAAAACACTTCTTGCTTAAGGTACATGGTGCTGAATAGCTTCGATACCAGAAAGGACTTTCAGTTACACAGTATCGGATAGCTTCAATCGGGAGAGAGCTTTCAGTTCCGTTGTGGCGGGTAGCTTTAATACCAAAGAGGCCTCTCAGTTGTGTTGCGGATCTTATCCGGTAACAGCATCATTAAACAGTGTCCGGTGCAGTTTTTGTCCTAAGGATGCTGTTTTCTAAGCGATCTTGGGGAATCATTGCTTTCACTTCTATGATCTGGTTATCTCAACAAGAATGTGTATTTTGTGGGTACCATAAGACAGTGAAGAAATCGGGTACCAGATGCTGCTCAGTACTGTATCTATGCACTCAATCTGAACTTGTATATGTTTTGATTGGATTAGGCTTTGAGATATCAAAAACTATCCGGTATCGCATTATTGTATAAATGCGGCGTCTGCTGTAAGAGGAAGTTAGCTTGTTAACACAATAAAAAGAAAAGAGGCTTCATATGACGTATGATTAGGCTGAAAGGAGTCACTGTTGTAAAGTTAAGTAAAGTAAAGAGTATTTATTTAGCCCCTAACGGGCAAAATAGTTGAAAATCTCATCCCGCCCCCAAACACGTATTTCAAACGGCATCAATGTCTGTTATTTTATAACCCACACCGCTCACCTCATTATTTCGGTAATCATGATATTTTCATGGTAATAGGGAACTCTCTGCTGTAAACTACTTCGCATGTCTACAGAGAGTAGTTTAGCAGCTTTACCTAAATAGCTGGTTGCCAAGTAAAGGCAGTTCTACCATGTACCTCACAGAAAGGAACTTGAAACGGCAGTTCACCGAAGTATTCTGCGTACCAACGATGGCCCTACAATCATAGTATCAAGTAAACATTTAACAGTATCTGAAAACGATTTCCGATGGACAAGATTCGCATCCATTGGACAGTAATAATGCTTCATCAGATTTAATTAACTTCGTATCAGTTGACGCAATTATATCTCATGTTTTTTTCATAGGGGCAGCCAAGAGAACATTATCGAGGCCGTTAATGAAGAGGAAGAAGAGGTTTTTGATGGTACTGAGTCGATTCAAAAAAGCGCAAAGAAGTCTTGGGCGGGCAATATTATGTCGGTGCTGCAAGAGGCAGAGGGTAAATCTCACGTTTTTTTTATCAAGTTCACAAAATTCTTCAACAAGTTTTGAGTAAATTAGATTTGACAACAACAACAACAACAACAACAACAACAATTTACATAGTCATTGACTTTCAGTTTTTTTAATCTGATGTGACTTTAGTATTCAGGTGTTGCTTTACCTATGCATACCAAATTTATACATTGCCTTACATAAATTTGCTAAAGGCTTTGAAACCTTGAATCGTGTCATGGCAATCCGACCGAGGTCGATTCGATAACTATGATTATAAGACAGTGTTCGCCAGTTATTGCCAGTTTGTCAGTTACTGGAAGATTCAAGATGAAAGAAGCAGAGGACGACAACGGCAAACATATTTGAAGAGCATGTCCTTATGGATGGATGTTCCGTGCTGTACAACTTTGCGCATGTCTCAAGGCAGAGGGAGGTGAAAATCCATGATCGCCAACGTTATGCAACTGGGCTCTTAAAGGAGAAGAAGTTATTGTTTCGCTCTCCAGTTATTTTCCATTCAAAGGAATCCGATCGATTAGACTTCGGTCTTTACCCGCAGGTTAATAGGACTCGACCATTCTTTCGTACTCCCAAGATCTGATGGAAAGTTCCATGTGTAGTATAGGAATTATATTGAGATAGAGGTCTTCTACAATCGTTGGGCTCCTCTTATAACAACACAAAGGAAGGGAATACTACCATTCCAATACTTCTTTAGGGTAAATCGTGTATTAAGAACAAGAAATTACTAAAAGATTTAGTTTCAAGGCTTGTTACCATAATGTTGTAGCTATTTGAAATCTCCGCGTATTTACAGTGACTATGATGTCTCCTTGATACTCAACTGAAAAGTGGTTTTTTTGTTCATCTTTGCTTTCCGTTCCTTTCGTTTAAAAACAGAAGAGTCGGGAAGAGCCCCCCACGTGGACAGCGGCATCAACTCACCACAGATCAAAACGAGTAAGCTCACTAATTTTTGCATATCTTTTGTGTATTGGGGCCACAGTGTATCATACCTATGTAATGATCGCGCGACATTTTCTGTAGATTATGTTCTTCTTTTTTAGTAGGATTGTTCGTTCATTGCGCCTTTATGGCTTTTCAGCTGGCTTTTCTCCTGAAGTTCTCATATTGACCTTTGATCTTGCACTCGCACCATCATCTCTCTGCTTACTAGAACAGCTCTCAACGGACAGAGCTATCTTGCCTCTCCTTATGAGTGTACGTGACCCTACTTAATGTCGTTTTCAGGTTACTTAATTATGGTTAGTACCCACGTTAGACACCTTAATATCGACTCAGCAGAATTATAGATCGAAATGACCACTGACTCCCTGTGACCGTAATCGACTAATATCTAGAAGCCAGATGAGTTGTAAGTGCCCAGCAATAAATAGCGAAGATATCTAATGATAAAGTATCTATCCAGTACTATTTACTAGTCAATTAGCGAAAGTTATGTATGTCGAGGATTCACTAAAGCTAGACGTATTAGAAGTAGTAAGCTAATTGACCTTTGACTCCATGCTACTCTGATCGACTCGTAAGATGCCATGTCCGTCCATAATCCTCTCAATTTGCAAATGACAAGCAAGCGCTTTTTTAGACTTTCAGTAATCTAGACGCTAGTTATTGCCGTTTTATGGAAATTTGTTGAAGAGTATACAATAATGAGACCCCTTATGAGATCTTAATGATATCGATAATGCTGTTATTGCAGGGTAATTTATCACACAATATTCAGAAACTCAGTATAGATTCTTTCTAATCCTCGGTACGAGTCCACTCCTAACCTCGTTATCAATACACTTAGTTCCCCTATTCCTATCCTCGTTATGAATCTTCTCCTATCCTCATGATCAACCTGGTTCCTTCCTCTTTATGATTTCATCCCCATTGCCCGTAGAAATTGATATTTATTTGTGATTTTGCAGATAACTCTTCGTTCAGTAGCCCGGAAGATGACGAAGGAGTGTCATTTGAACATGCCAGTGAAATCAGATCATCGACTCCACTAAAAGAGGCCGACAGGGTTCCTATGGAGACTTCTTCGATTAAACACGTTAAAAAAGATGCTGTGGATCTCGTAAGAACAGGTCCTGTTGGTACCGAGGCCGAGGCACCAGTTCTGCAAACAACAGTAGTAAGTTGTTGTTTTTGTTTTAACACGTACGCTGTGAACATTTTTAACATACTTGCTGATTCGAATTAGTGGCTAGTACAAACTGATGCTATTTGTAACGTTGTTGCTAATTAGAATTATCGTTTTATTGTTTGAACACATATTATAGTTGGAACATTATCACTAGTTAAAATGTTGTCACTTCTGTGGACATAGTTATTTGTTTGAAATTACTCACTAGTTTGAGTATATTTTCTAGTTTGTACGTAGTCAGTAGTTTTAACACAGTCACGTCTTTGAACATACTTGCCAGTTTGAACGTATCTGATAGTTTGAACGTAGTCTCTAGTTGAGTTACAATTGCTAGATTGAACATAGTTGCTGCTTTGCATAAACGGACTAGTTTGAAATGTACTTGATAGTTTGAACATAGTCGTCGAGTTGAGCGTAGTCACTAGTAAAATCGATGGCTTGTAAAATACCGAAGTCTACTTTGTGATCAGATCTTTCAATTCATGTCTCGGATTTGCCGTTCTGCGAAAGGGAAAATTGTATTGTGGAAAATAGCGTACTTGAAGCAACATAGTATACTACTCATAGATTTGCATGTCCTTGTCGAGTGTTTTTCTTTTGCCCTAGTGGAATAATCCTGACACTCACTACAAAGTCGTGATTCTCGATTTGTGACATTATAAACTCGACAGCTTATTGAGGAGCGTAAAAATCGAGAGATTAAAAGTGACAAAGTTTCTAGCTTTGTGTCGGTATTTAGAAGCAAGATTATTAGACTTAACGAGCGACATTTTACAGAGGTGTAATGTTCCTGCATGCTGTTCCTTGATTTCTGATCTGGAAAGCAATAGTTCGTCATGCTGTTATTCACACATGCCAAGCGGCAGTGGGCGAAATATTTTACTGTGACTCGTAGATATACTACCCCGTAAATTTTTCTTTACTTCGTAAATTTTTGAAAAGTATTCAGTATTTGCAAGATTGAGGCAAGACAAAGACCAAGATTGGGGATGGCACTTTATTTGAATTCAATAAGAGCATTCAATAAGGCTTATGATGATTGCCACTAAATTGCATGGTGATTTCAGTTTACTGTGATTTTTGCATACTTCTACCCTAAAACTTTAAACTAATAATAAACCATAAACTATAAATAAACTATGAACTTGTTTCTATGGCCCTCCCTCGAGTAAAGCTTTGCGGAACAGATGTCTTAAAGACGGTGTTTTCCTGGCAAGGTCACTGCTATTATGATAGTGAATTATTCATTTCGTTTCAATCTGATTCAAAGTGTACGTTCGACACTGTCCAAATAGTTACGGGGTTTTCTATTTCTATTACAGGGAGATGATACTATTTCCGAGGTTCCGCCAGAGAATCCAAATCGCGTGTATAAAATAGTTTTTATTGGAGATTCAGGTGTTGGAAAGAGCAGTTTTATCCACCGGCTATGTTTTGGCGCTTTTCGACCAAACTTCAGTGCAACAATTGGTGAGTATTAATAGCTTAAAATCGTATTCATGTTCATAATTCTAAAGAGACGTAACTGCAGTTGGACTTGGCTTAACGCATTAGGCAATAAAACTCCATTTTATTGTAATTTATAAATCATTTTGCTCTAGAAATAGGTGGAGGATTAGAAATTATTTATTTGAGATCAGAAAATATATAGCCAGGAAGATTCTTACATTCTTCAAATTTCAATGGGCTATGGAGATATTAATAGACCTGATGGCAATATCCCATGTTCGCGGTACATAGTTTGCGGGAGGCTGGTTACCAGAATTGCATAGAGGTAGATATTGACGTTTACCGATGGAATACTGGTAACTAATAAGCTGAGTAAAAGGAGCTTTCCTCGCTACACTTACCCTTCCCCAGCAAGTACCATGTATCATTTTCCCGGCAGGAATCTTTATAGGATATTTTCGTATTTACGACAGAGACAATGCTCGAACTGTTAACCCGCTGCTATCTAGATGAGCTCCATGACTCATCTCTCCCCAAATAAAACACTCGCCCGTATTTCAGTGTTTATACTCATGCCTCTGCGGGCCGCTTAAGTTTCTCCGCTAGGTTGCCACACGCCTCCTTGGTTAGAGCCACTGCGATAGATTTTACTGTAGCACAACTATTTTTGATTTCTAGGAGTTGATTTTCAAGTCAAAGTTCTCAAAATCGGAAGTCAGTGGGTTGCGATGCAGTTGTGGGATACCGCAGGCCAAGAGCGGTAAGTATTAGCACTTAACCAAGTTGATCAATGCAACCTATATTTTTTTCTGCCTGTGCGTTCTTTTAGAGCCCTATCTGGCCTTGCCATTTTGTTCCTTAAACGTATCAACAATGTGTCACTGTTATTCTTTACTTTTTCAGAGTTTGCCCAATTTTCGGGCTTGATACCGGCTGTTATCACCGCCTCGTAGGTTTTACAGTAATGAACTGCGCAGCTTTTCCTTTTACATATTGTAATCTGTTTCCTCCTACCACTGATTAATTAACAGACGTTATTTCCATATTCCCCCCGTTGTACAGCAGAATGCACATAGGAGATCAGTCTTGTCAAAAAAGCAACCACCATTTCCTATAACTAACAAGGGGGGAAAATGCGCAAAACCATTTGTCCAAATGTACATTAAATTCGCCAGTAGAAAGTTTCGACTACATTGCTAGTGCATTGCCAATGTAATTAGGTAGGCAAAGGAACTGCGAAGACCTCATGTGTAAAAGCCTTACCATAATGAGTTTCACGGGACAGCCTTCATCTTACTTATCTAGACATTACGGTAAATTAAATCTGGTTCTTCTAGAACGTTCTTTAGCTTTCCAGAACATTCTAGATTGTTCTGCCAAGTTCTCTAGGTTTCCAGAACCTTCCAGAAGTTTCTGTACAACACACTAGAAATTTTCCAGAATGTTCTAGAATATTCTACGACTTTCCTAGGAGTTCTGCGTCAACAAGGCGAGTTGTATATAAGTCAGGAAGGCAGGCATTTATGTAACTTTCATCGAAGCAATGAACATAAGCTATAAATAGAATGATTAATAATCTACTAATGAAATATCTGATATTTAGCAACCTCTCATCTCATTGGAATACAATAGTGAGGAGTATAGAATATTTAACAGGAATGGAGCCATTTTGTGTAGCTTAGCAATGTCTTATTCACCGCAAAGCTCCCATTACAGTTAATATTTATATCTTCCAATCGCACAGGTTTCGCAGTATCACACGTCAGTACTTCCGAAAAGCGGATGGGGTTGTTATTATGTATGATGTCTGCTCAGAATCATCCTTTAAAAATATGCGAGGGTGGATGGAAAGTGTAGAGGTAATAAGTTATTTCAATTTAAACCTTTTTTCCGGTTACTATTGTGAGTGTGGAGTGCAGTGGCACATCATTGCGCCGTCGTAATCTGTTGTTTTGAGAGCCTATTTACTTTCATTTTCTCTTTTCATTTTCTCTTTTCATCTTCTCTTTTCATCTTCTCTTTTCATTTTCTCTTTTCATTTTCTCTTTTCATTTTCTCTTTTCATTTTCACTTTTCTTTTTCTCTTTTCATTTTCTCTTGAAACTTTCAACGTATTCGTTTCTTTGGTTCTCAAGGTTTTCAGTAGGTGATGGATATATTTTGAGGTGTTTTAAGAATGTATTTGTGATGTGAACGAAGTGTGACTTGCCTAATAAAGTTAAAATGTAGACAATGTACGTGCATTGCCACGACGTTGTGTTCCGTTCGATCGAAGAAATGGGCACTTAGTAGTAATGCCAAGAAAAAATTAAGAAAGAATCCAGAACTAAAGAACGTAGTCAAACTTTTGTATTCTATGTTATGCAGAAGAGCACCATTTTGGTAGTAGTAGTATCTTTTGGCCCTTACACCTCGACCCCCGTATCCCTCAGCCAGTCGACGAAGATCTCGCCGCAGCTCAGTGCGGTTTGAATGCATCCTGCCAGCCTCGTGATAGGACACGTGTTGAGGATTTGGATCGGCGTCCTGCTCCCCCTCCATACATCTCGAGCAAGTTGGTGATGCTCGGATTCCCCATCGGTGGAGATTCTTCTCCGTTCCACTATGATCACTCAGTAATCTGTTTGAGGTGATCCACTTCCTTCGCAGGGCCGAGCAGAAACCGAGGAGCGGCGCAGTAGGGTCTTCAATTACCTCCCTTCTTCTTGGAGTTCTTGTCCTTCAATCATCTCACTAATGTTGGAGGAGGTCATAGTTCTCTGTGTGGGCTTTGTAGATTGGATCTAAGTCTTGAAGTCTGCGACACCTGTGCAAGTATCTGGCACAGCGGTACAGTATCTAGGAGACAGTATGCTCTCTGTAGTGTTCTTTGTGTGGCTTCCTATGCCCTGATATGTGTATGTGTGTGAGGGGAGGGGGGGCATAGTGGCCATGACCGGGAACCACACCATTAGGGTGGACTTCAACGCACCAGACACGATTCTCATGGTCATGGTAATTTTGTGTCAGTTTTACAGTTTGAATTAGAAGTACGCAGCTTTTTTTCGTCTTTGTATCGACCGAATGTAGACACAACATTCATTCATTCTTTCTCTCTTGAATTTTTTTCATCTCTTCTATTTTGCATGTGCCTATTCGTGATGACAGAATGTTTCTGATTTTTGTGCGCCTTTTCTTGCTACCTCTGTCCATTCATGATTAAATTGTCTGTCGTATTTCTATTCTCTGTTTCCCCCCGAACCCCTTTTATTTCTTTATTAAATATTTTATATTCCCGTAACCTTGTTCTGCGTATTTATTGTTTCTTTCCGTATTTGATTTAATTCCCAAATTCCTCCTTAATTCCTGGCTCTTTTCATTTTTCATAATTCGTCCCACCTCTTTGTAATAAAAAACTAACACTTCTATAGTTACGTGTTTGTTACGTTTTCATGCCCTTCGTGCTTTTACATGTAAAAAGGGGAAGTCTCGTTTGTAAGATGCCATCAAAACGAGGGTACTGAAGTTATTGTATGCAAATGATTTTGTCCATTCATTATTGTAGGAAGGGACAGACCCAGAATGTACAGTTATGGTGATTGGAAACAAGAAGGATCTAATAGCAGATGATCGGCAAAGAAATACAAAGAAAGCAACGATCAATAGATTTGTCAAGGTATTTTAATATTACTGCTACATTACATAAACTTTCAATATTTTAAATCCGAGAAAGCTTCCAAATTCAGATACAGTACGCTCTGTCATCCGAATAAGAATAGTCTCTCATGCGATCGTCTTACTGACTGGGATTTAAATTTTGAAATGCAATAAACAACTAACCAAACGATTGGAAGTACGTAGATGGAAACTGTATGGGCCTTGTAATAATTCTGCTTCATGTAAAATGCGATTGGTATCTCAAAGAAAATAACTTTGTAATCGTTATTACCAAGTATAAAGGATTTTATTGCAAGAAAAAATGCATAGTAATATGTTTTTTTGCCGTGGTAATCGTAAGCGGAATGATGAATGATGGTAAGAAAACACTTTTTTGTTTATCGAAAGACATTGCAAAGATAGTCAAGACAAAAGCAATGAATCTTCACTTTAGACTGCAAGAAATTAAACAATTAACCATAACTTTATCACAGTAGTGGCATAGTGGTAGAGTGTCAGACGCACAATCTAAGGATCGTGAGTTCAATTGGACCCTAAGCTTGCCTGTCACGATCCCAGGGGTACTTTACTCAGTCATCTGCTCTCTTGAAGTGGAAAAACCATGTTTCGAGAGATAGGACAGAGTTGGGACTGCAACCATGAATAGATTGTCAACGGAGGAGGGAAAGTAACCCCGTTCCCAGTACTGGCCTCGGCCTTGAACAGGGTGAAAAAAAGTAATAAGGACGAGCTGGGAATAAACGATTGGTTAGTAACACTTTTATCCCTAAAATTAATTAGTCATACTTTTCGTTGGCGAAAGCGATGAATCTTCCGCTTATTTCTACAGCTCCATCAGTTTTGAGATACTCTGTTAGTATGCTGTATATCAACAATCATTATTAGTGACAACTGAACCTCTCCACTGGCCTCTTTAAGAGCAGCTGCTTTTTCATATGATAATGTGTTCTTATATCGAGTCTTCTTTGACTTTTATAGGATTACAACTGCCTGTATGAAGAAACGAGCGCAAAGTCTGGTGTTGGTGTTATAGAGGCCATCAGGGCGCTTGCACAGTAAGTTGGGCAGTTACAAATCCAACTTGTTTGATTTGATTAGGACCATTGTTTTTACTGGCACATCTTTACCCCCCTCCCCCTCTCCATTTCTCGCAAGTGTGTCCCGTTTACGCTGGATGTCATATTTACAAACTACTTAAGTGATGAGTCTGTCAGTTTTGTTGAAAAGAACTTAAGCGTCGTATTCAGTAAAAGGGTTCATTCGTCGGTTTTCTTCGTCAGATACCAGTTAGTACATTTCATTCTTCGACTATGCTTCAGTAATTTCCCCGTAATATTTGCTGCCTGCACTGCCTTTCAAAATTGTTAACAAGTATTAAATTTGTAATGTGACACTCTTGTAAACCGTGTACCGTCTTTTACCTTGTAATTTCTTGGCCTCGTTTTAGAAACAAAAACTGATTTGAGGTTTAAGGCTGTGCCACTCTGTTTTGTATTTGTCAAGCCTTGCTTCCTATTCTACGATGTATTGAGGTCAGATAATTGTGTTTTATAACATGTGGAAATATGATTATAATCGTTTTGTTTATTCTGCAGATTTTAGTTTCGAGGAGTGGGAAGTAGGGACTATTGATCATTTTGATTAGATATAGATATTGTATTAAAGAGCAAATCAAATTGTGCTTTTAATAGATTTAAACTTTGAGCTAAATATTTCCCTTTCTGGTGATTAGCTCGAGTCCGTAGTAACACATGCTAGAAACACTACATTACAGCGTGAGAGCGTACTTTAAAACGTGAGAGCGTTTTTTAAATTATGAGAGCGTGCTTTCAAGCGTGAGAGCGAACTTTAAAGCGCGAGAGGGTACTTGAAAATGTGAGAGCGTACTTTAAAGCGTGAAAGCGTGAGAGCGTACTTTTAAGCGTGAGAGCGTACTTTCAAGCATTAAAATTTCCCTTTCTGGTGATTAGCTCGAGTTCGTAGCCGCCTATTATTTTTAAGGGGTGAATGGCAAAGTCAAACTTGAGATGAGGAAGACGAAGTGTCGCGATCTCCAAGTCAAATTTTAAGGGTAAGAGCTAGAAGACGTGAAGCAAACTTGAAGGTGAAGAAAAGTATCCTCAGGATAGACCGATTTACTCGGATTAACTCTAATAACTCGTCAGCAAGACGTGACAAAAGAGAAACTCGTACTGGCAAGCCCCTCACCGACGTTATTCGTACCAAGATGGCCCACTGTGGGATACAAGCATAATGTTAGGGACCCTTTTGTTATTAACCCAAGTCTATTCCCAGCATTTGAACCTTTAGAGGATTCCTTGCAATGTCGTTGATGACATTGACATGCTCACATTAAAAAGATACTTCCTTTCAGTCGATGGAACGTAGGATGATAGTATCCGAGTTTTCAAATTTTTATGCCCTAGGATCAACATGGCCTACGTAAGGTACCTTAAGTAGATCATGGGATAAAATAGGTCAAATCATCAAACTGAGCTCTATAGAATGCCTGTGTTTGTTCTTCGTGCTTGTAAAGTTTGCAATGGTTGCATATCTGCAGTGATTGTCAGAGTCTGGGACTTCAGTTGGCGTTTATCAGATTAATTTCTTTTAAAAAGTTACGCAATGTTACACCTTTAGATTTAAAGTGCCAATTTCTGGGGACTAAATCCTAATGGTGGCATATTTTTACTTTCCAATGTAACTTTAAAATTTAACAAATTTTACCAATCGTTAGTTTTCGCAACGGTAACCCTGGAGTCCATCAGAACATTTTCTGCCCCTGTAAACCTTTTGGCTCTAGAGATAAGGGGTAGCATTACAGTGCATTCCCTAATAGCTTTTCTACCCGGTCACAAAACTTCGTAGTTTAGCAATTGACGGCACGCCCTTTTCCTCGTACCTCACACCTGCGATCAAACTTCGTGAAATTGTAAAGTGTAGTAATCAGATGGCTTGCACGTCGAAAATAACGGTAGCTTATGGCCGTTTACCGCTCAGTGTGAACGAAGTAGAAAACGTGTTCAGGTTGTTTCTGTATCAAAATAGCACATTCAGATGACCATTTTCAGATATACTTTAGTCAGGTTAACCGTAAAAATTAAGGTTATTGAATGTATCGGAATACTCAAAAATTCATTCACTAATGCAACCTCGTCCCCAGAAAGTACAATTTTTCTATTATAAATCAAGGTATGTTGACATATTTTGCCCATCGCTGTTATTTCCTCAGGTCCTAAGAATTGGCAAATGAATAAATTTCTGATTGTTTGTTTGATAAGATGATTGAAAAGAAAAATTCTTGCATGTTATGGTTTGAGTAGTGTGATTGGAAAAATGTGGTAGCAATATAAGAAACGTTCATGTCCAGATTAGTAGCGCACCATTGATGCGGAGTTGACATTATCCCACAAAACTAATGTTTTTTCTGTTTCGCACGTATGTCGTGTATGAAGGTTCCATTTAGGAATAAACTTATCAAGATGGGAATTTTCTCGGTACGGGAATTAAACACTGTGCTGTAGAGTCATATTGGAATCAACGCGGCTCTGACGCCATGCCCGCTCTGGCGCCATACCCGCTCTGACGCCACGCACGCTCTGACGCCACGCACGCTCTGACGCCACGCACGCTCTGACGCCATGCACGCTCTGACGCCATGCACGCTCTGACGCCATGCACGCTCTGACGCCACCGCCGCTTTTGAAAGAACGATTCGAAGCTTCGCTGCTATGGAATCAGAACTTTTGTTGAATAAGTGCCACTTTTAGATCGTTGGCGTCTTTTCAAAGAACCCATTTTTTCGTGTCGCATTTTTGCCATAAAGTTGTGACCATGTTTCCTGCATCACTTTGGTTAGGTTACATGATCTTCTTACTTTATTCGATAGGGTACTTGAGGAGAAAGAGGATAACCGCCTGCAATCTCATATATTAAATTTGGAAATGTCACCTACGGAAGGCGAGAAGAAAAAAGGCTGTTGCAGCAGATAAGAAGACCAACAATGGCTGTTGCCACGTCAATTGTAATGAAATAGAATAGATTGGCCACAGGGCAATCATTCGATTAGAGTGATCATCACTAGGTGACGGCTACCATAGTCTCGTCAGGTATGAATACTGGGCTTGAGTACACTTACATTGGCATTTGACATGCATTTGAAGGTGAATCTGCTATCGGCCTGAGACTTCCAACGCGAGAAAGCATTGTGAGAAGATGATAAATTCGAAGCTCCTTACAAACACACAAACATAATCAGCTCTTACTGCCACACCTGGCACACAGTTCACCCTTCCCCCCCACAATCGTCATTAAGAGACGCCTATAATCCATCGTTATATCAAGCAAAACCACCACAATTGCTCTTGCAGAATTCATGAGAGTTAAACACAAAATGGAAGGCGATAACAGGTTGGGTAGCCGATAACCTTTTCAGGTTGGTGAATCTGAAACCACAAGGATAATCGCCTGGGATATCGCAGAAATAGAAATTCAGGCAATCTTGTATTTTCTATGAGATGTCGACCGGCTTGAAATTCACTTCTTTATTTCGTACAATTAACGCCGTCATGTTTCTACGAACATATCATTGCAAGGAACGTCCGTATTTATTTCGGAGTAAATAAGCAAATTGTACATGTATACGTAGTATTTACACACTGGAGGGGGAAATTAAGTACATCTACGTTTTACTAAGCAATCTTTCGTACATTTTAATGTTATTAGATGCTTCTCAACCTGGCAGGACACAGGGGGTCATGTTTTGCCATGTCACATGTGACACGTCATGTGCCACGTATAACTCCAAGAAAGAGTAGCTGAAAGTTGTTAAGAATATCTAGCAATTGCCACTTGTTAAACATGAGACGTAGTGCCTTTTGTGGCATGTATCCCGTGGCATATGGCATTAGACTTGCAAAATAATCTACCTCATAAACAAGCAGCAGATGGAAGGATATTTTAGATAATTTTGGCTCAATCATATCAATTTACGGAAGACGAGAGAGTAACTTCGGATGACCAGGAAAGAATCCTCAACTTTATAGTAGTTTTTGCATGAATCTTTAAATCAACAAACCGGGGCAAGTTTTAAATACATACTAACACATATATATTTCATTTGTTGACAAATCTATGATTGTTGAACCAAATACGTCCAGATTTTCGGAAATGAGAATCAGTGTAACCAAGTATAATAAAAGAATGTTTACGTAAGGTGACAAAAAGGTTGGACTTGACATCTAGTTCTGCATGTGTGACTAATTGCAATGGTTTATTCCGTGAAAAGTGTAAGGAGTGGCATTACCTCTCACGACCTCAATGGCCGTGCATCGTTAAGCACATTTTTTGTAGGCAGGGTTTATATATTTATCAAAGCACTATTGTTGGGTAGAGTAGGGTATTCCTGTTTGGTAAAATAGAGTATGGCTGTCGGGTAAAACAGGGTATAACGGGTGGGTATTCGTAAGTATCACTTTGAGTAAAACAGAATATTTCTGTTTATTGGAATGGAATATCGCTGTGAGTTAAAATACAGTATCACTATTAGGTAAAGGAGTATTACTGTTTGATACAACGGGAATATCATTTTCATGTTTCTCTACAGAGTATCACATTCAGAGTATTTCTGTTTTATAAATTTGAGTATGGCTGTCGGGTGAAACAGAGTATCACGTTTGGGTATTTGGAAGTATAACCGTGAGTAGAACAGAATGTTCTGTTTAATGAAACGGAATATCGCTGTGAGTTGAAACATGGTATCACTATTAGGTATAAGGAGTATTACTGTTGGGTGCAACGGGAGTATCACTTTCGGGTGTCTATGCAGAGTTTCACATTCAGAGTATTTCTGTTTGGTAAAACGGAATATTACTGTTAGTCAAAACATGCTATCACTATTAGGTAAACAGAATATTACTGCTGGGTACAACGGGATTATCACATTCAGAGTATTTCTGTTTGGTAAATTTGAGTATGACTGTCGGGTGAAACAGAGTACCACGTTTGGGCATTTGGAAGTATAACCGTGAGTGACACAGAATATTTCTTTTTGTTGAAACGGAACATCGCTGTGAGTTGAAAGATAGTATCACTATTAGATATAAAGAGTATTACTGTTGGGTCCAACAGCTGCCTGCTATAAGCTGCCTTTTGAGATGAAACTCGCTCTTGTTTATAGCAACTATTCATAGTAAAAGATATACATTAAAAGTTCTAACATTCTAACATAACAGTCGTTCAGGAATAAATATTCATTATATTCTCTTTCATCACATAATTTTATAAAGAACTATTTACTCAAAGTGGAAATATTCTTAAACAACACCGGAACCACCTAAGAAGCGATTTGAAAATCATAATTATGCACTTTGCAGCATATTTTTGTAAGTTTAAAAGATATACTTTTATCTTCACGACGCGCCAATGAGCTTGTATTAATTGGCTGGTTGTTATTGCACTTGACGAGCAAGTGTAAGCAAATACGATACGCTATCGTTCTCGGACATAATGAAAACATCGAATGTTTTGTTGCTCCCTGATTGGTTGTCACGCTTTCACATTGGTTGTCACGCTTCACATTGGAGAAAGCTTAATGATTTCGGTTTCGCTAGTGATTTCTCTTTTCACCAATCGAGCAGACAGTAGGAGCAGCAATTTCGGCATCGTCAGTACTGATTTCAGCATGAAGATTAGGCAACTCGTGATTTGAGCCAAAACCGGAAGTTGCTTATATAATATTTCATGTATTGTCAGTGATGCATAATCAGTCTGTAGTACTATGTGATTATTTGAAGTGCCACGGACTTAGAATTAATTTCTACACGCCAGTTTTTATTACCAACGTTTAATATACAATACGATGCTCAAATATTTCAAAAGAAAACAAACCTCGAAACTGCTGGAAAACGGAGAACAAACCGAACAAGAGAGAGGAAAGGGCAAGAAGGACATTGTTTTTGTTTTCTTGTGAACCATTCCCACCGTTACGCACGAAAATTCGATTGAACCACGGAAAGAGTTTAATTAGCTCACTAGCCTACCTAAGGCAGCAAACATGAGAATTTGGTCTTAGCACACTTATAGTCAATATGCAACAACTAAGCAGCAAATGAGGCTGCAAAGGAGAGAAACGTAATCGCTTTTGACTCTCCCCAAAAATATGTGTTTTATGTAGAAAGGAGTTTGTAGCGGCATCCAGGCATGTAAGGAACCCTTTGTTATCAACTACATCATCGAAGGATGCTTAAAGTAGAAGGCGTGGGCACCTCTGATAGTCGAGGAAATATGTTATGTATTCAAATTAGACTCTAAACTGCTATTTAAGTGATCGTATGAATTTTGATAGTTTACTTCATAGGCTAATTAAGATGACTTCTATTTCGTGATGTTTGGAGCTTTAATATTTTCCTTTTAAAGTGCTTCAGAAGAATGCGAATAACAACAATGTTGGCGCAAAACATTCTGCTCGTGACAGAATTCTCGCGCAACCCCGTCGTTGATATCTTAGGTGGAACTTTTATCTCCTTATTAGATCATTTTCGTTGTATATGGCTTCGAAAATGTATATTCGGTACCGCAGGGAGAACAATGGGCTTTAGAAAAACTTTTGATCCGGGGGGGGGCTTTTGTTAAGGTCTTATGGTGGGTTTTGGAAGAAGAGGATAATAAGGTCTCCTGTTAACACAGAACTCGTCTCAGCCCAAAGTTCTTATTCAGCGCCTGAGTTCATTTCTTGATATATTTTTTGACAATTTGCATTATAGAATGTTATTGATGGGCATAGGAAGGGGAATGTGATTAATGTTTTTGATAAGACGGGACAGCGAGGGAATCTTTTTAAAGTTCTATTCTCGGTTCATGAAGCATTTAAAGTTTCCCCGATTTTGTTAGCACAAGGCACTATTCCTCGGGTGTGAGACAGTGAGGACTTACTTTAAAGTACAGAAGATGATAAAGGTGATCGCATGCTACTATATAGGAAGGAACAACCCCTAGATCGTCAAAGCAACAATTTTGGGAATAGTTGATAACATGTACGAGTATTCTGTCAAAGCAACTCAACACGTGCATGCACGGCGTATGGACGAAGTTTAACTTAATACAATGAATACAAAATATTTAGCTCGTTTTAAGGAATAGACTGGGGTAGTCAGCCAAAGTTTTGGAGTTTAAGGAGAGTTTCTAGGGTGAAGACTTTCAAGGTGTTTCATCTTTTTCATTTGCGATAAATTGAAAATCTTCATATAATACAGCTGTTATTATATTTGTGGGCTACACTATCATGACGGGGTCCTGAATCAATCAGGACTTCAACAGCTTAAGAGGCAATTCCCTGGGTTGTGAATCAGTGAAGTTAGCGATGAGTGCCCAGTCTGTGCAATACGTATGATAATAACTTTAAGCTGAGGTGTGTAATTTCGTTCTAATTGTCATGAATGGTAATTCTCAGATGCGTAATAATGAGGATAGTAACCATCGAAGTTCAATGTTGAGGTGGTTAGTGTTACTTTGCTTATGTGTTGGAACGGTAAATATGGGAGCAAATATTGACCAGGCAGTTAATTTTAAACATCGTAAATGGCCAAGGTAGTCTATAAACATCGATTAATCATACGAATAGTAAGCCTCTTACTATAAGTACCTTATTTAATAATGAACGGAGACAGTGTTAAATGTTTAATGACGAGGTGTTCAAACGGGAACGCGTAAAATGCTCGAATTTTAGTGATGCCCTTTCCTAGAAGGAGTTTTAACCATAGATGTACTTTCCTAGAATCAAATTAGGGTTAGAGTTAGGGGTTAGGGTACTACTATCTACTCGCACAAAGGGATTCTAGCAAAGGACATCTTGGCAACAAAATTTCTATAATAGTATAACTTGCCTATTCTAGGTGAGTATATCTATAAAATTCTAGCATTTTATAGCGTCCATGTTTAAACTTTTTGATGAAATTTGCCGGGGTGGTATGTTTCCGAAGTTCCAGCGTCGAATTCTCTCAGTTTTTATTCCAGGGGGATAAAATAATCAATGTTTTGCATATGGAGTTGGTTAATGGGTGTATAACGATTGTCGGTGTAAATTATTTAGGTGACGTACACTTAGATGGTACAATATCGGTATGGTAAACCTCGTGGTGATAACGAGTCGATCACGATGTTTACTTGTTGTCGTTGGGGCTTACTAAAGTCTTGCAGTTTCAACAATTGTTAATTTAATTATTGTAAGAAACTTGGTTGTAAATGATAAAACACAAGAATGTAAATATTTAGTTATAAGAGAGTTTCTCGCCAAGGACAAGTGATATAACTATCGTTGGAAGCAGTGCTTTCACGAAAGAAAAATCAAGTAGTTTTACTTGATTGTGGTTTTCTAGGTAACTGGGCTCGAAATTTTTATTTTTTGCCAAAGAATATTTATAGACTGAAGAAACATGGAGCTCATTAAATTTCTGTGGTTTATACTTGAGGTCTCTTGCTGTCCATGCGCATACAGGCGACATACCAGTTAGAAGTTGGAAGTTTAGGGAGGGAGATGAAACAGGAGAGACGTCCTGGTTAATGCGTTTCGGTGGAGGCAGCTTTATATCACATTTCATATTGCTAAGGCTTCGCCGCGTCCCAATCTACATCATCGCTGCCCTCATTTATGTCTACCATCTATTTGTGCCACCAAGTTTCTGCTTCACAAAAGCTCTGACAGTCACTTCGTGGTATGTGGAGGGAAAGTGATGACGTCACAAATCAAAAGTTTTGGAAATAGTAATTTCTGACTCCAGATATCGGAAGGCAACCCTGGAATAGGCTGTTTCCCGAAATACCAGTGCTGTAGTGTATATA
Organism: Carybdea cf. marsupialis auct. non (Linnaeus, 1758); assembly: GCA_010016065.2. Lineage (NCBI taxonomy): Eukaryota > Metazoa > Cnidaria > Cubozoa > Carybdeida > Carybdeidae > Carybdea > Carybdea cf. marsupialis auct. non (Linnaeus, 1758). Next base: position 6,154 of record JAAAKL020002250.1, on the reverse strand, counting down.
GAGTTTAAACTAGAGGGACTTGAATCTCAAAAAGCTCGGTTAATATTCCTTGAATCCTCGAGTTAGGATCAAGCATCAAATAACAAGGTTTTGTTAGAGAGATGCAAGACTTTGAAAGCTAATATCTAGGTGTTGGGAATGAGCAACACTCTCAATTTTGGCCATTGACGTGCTTTCTAATAGGGCAACATGAAAATTGAGAATTTTGTCCATAATTAAAAACGTTTTTAAATCATGACTTTACACTTTCCCTCCGCATTAAAACCGCGCATCAAAACAGGTGTTATCAAACCTCCTGTGTAGCACCAGATGTAAGGACAAAGATTCACCCGGACGAAATTGAGAAGTGTCTGACGTAAAATTGAAGACAGTGAAAAGGTATGAAGTCATTACATGCCTTTAATCACTTACATTTTACTTGTGGCAACAATCACATACCTCGCTTGGAATGATCTCAACACCTCACTGTCGTTAGATTTGCAATTAAGCGAACGCTGTTTCGTTAACACACGTAAGTCTGACCCAAATTACTACATAAATAGACTGGTAGGCAACATAAATGAGGTCGTTTACTGTACCTTAGATAAACAGTTTATAAACTCGTTCTTGCTAATGCATGTCAATACTGCGTACTTACGAAACTTTCTCTCCTCCCGACCTTCAAGGTTCTGAGAAACTCAGTGTTTTTATCGACTCCGGAATTTCTACTTGATTAACCAAAAGATAAAATTTTATAGACGGATCAAATCGTGGAATAACGAGCTCGATTCGATGACGTCTCACTGAGATCTGTTACCTTATTGGAATAACGATATTGTTACAGTTTTTGAAGAAATGGATTATGAGAAGTCTGGCACGACCTCCCGCCACCATGTGGTTTCAATGTCAGACTGGTAGTTTAACATTCTTAAAGCTTTGTAGCACAAATGTCTTGCTAGCGGAGAAATTCTAGCAATCCCCCTTCAGGAATTAGGGAATTAAGATCCTCGCATTTCAATACGGCAATCATAGGCCTAGCAGAGTCGAAACTAGATCATGATGTTTAAAGCAATGAAATAACATTGATGGGTATAAATTACGCAGATCCGACAGAAATAGACACGGATGAGGAGTAGCTTGCCATTTCAAAAATGAATTTGGGTTTTAATTACTTGAAACTTGTTCAGCAGAGACTGAACACATTTTCCTTGAGTTAAAACTGCCAAAATCCAAGCCCATTCTGATAGGTATCGTATATTGACCCCATAATCAAAGTTGCTTCTTAAAAAGGTTACCTTCCGAGTCTCACCCAAACCCAGTAGACTTAATGGGATTTAAGCTGGCATCTTTGGAGATGTCAACTTAAAAGAAGAGCAATCAAGGACTCTTCTCCCGGAGTAATCTTGATAAAAGTTTAGTGCATCCAACACAAATACCTGAGAACTCTGCAACCCTTCTAGATGGCACTCCTTTCAGATTAACCTATCAAACAATCTCCCTATCTTCTGTACCAGGAGAAAATAAATAGGTCCAAACCTTAAAACTCTTAAGATCACTTTTTCTACATATAACAACAAATCAGAATTTTAAACAACTCCATGATGGAAGAAAAGCCGCAAAAGCATCAGAAATAGATACTATCGCTGGACAAATTCTCACTGAAGATCTTGCTTCATTTCTTCTACAACCTGTAACAAAAATATTCAATATTATGATTTCCTTGTCAAAATTGCTTCCAAAGTAGCTTAATTAAAGCAACTCTATAAGTAGGGACCTAGAGATGACCCAAGTAGTTGTTCTACAATGATCTATCCTAGGTCCAATACTCTTTTCACAATATATCAGCGACATGCCATAGGCAATGAATTGTGACCTGTTCTTGCATGTAGATGACTATCACCTCATCAGTAAAGATGAAAACCCAGAAGCATAGAAAGTAATTTGACCAGCAAGATAACATATTTGGATGCACCACGGGGAGTATAGCACTAAATCTGGACTGTTTAAAAATAGCAAGAATTAAAAGGATAACAAAAATCTTTGGCTGCAAGAAGGGTAGGGGGCGTGCAGATCGGACAGAATGCCACTTCCATATGCGTCACCAAAACTTCACAGGTACATCAATAACGGCAATTTTTCTCTACAAAAATGGGAATCAGACATTTTGGTATAAAAAACAAAACTACCTCGATGTTGAACTAAAGCTTGTAAAAGACGATCAGTGCAGCTCAAAATATATGCTTTCTCTGGCCCATCATGCTGTCCACAACCTATTGAAACTACAAAATGTAATTAAGAAGAGAGAATTTGACTATATTACTATAGCTCAGTTGGTAGAGGATGACGCAGCGACTGCGAGGGCTCCGCGTTCAAATCCCGCTGGTGACATTTTACTTTTCTCTAGTATCTCTTTAAACTTGTTTTTTTAAAATCCTTTCTTCTCGATTGTACTTAATGACGCTATTCTCAGAGATAGTATAAGAAATATTGGATTTAATATGTGAGAAATGCAAGGATTTGGATTATATCTATAAATGAATGTTTACTAATATTTTAAGGTAACAAAAAAGGTTTGTGCCAAAGCTCGGATGGTCAACCATTGTTTTCAACCATCTGGCCCAACAAGAGGTCGAAACCCCACTGAAAGCTGCAAAGTGTTTTGAGAAAAAGGGTTGAAATGATAAGTTTGAAAAGACATCAGAGAAATGAGAGAAATGTAATACCGACGGGTTTCAAACTCTTAATCAACCTATTGGCGTCGGATTGTATAATGCTATTGGATAGTGTCGGATCTTAACTCTACGCAAGACAATATAAAATCTTTTCTCATTTCCCATACCTTCCCCAAATGAATTTATAAATACACAAGAGATCCTAAAATCAAAATGTTCTCTTGGTGTTACGTAGCTCTAAAAGATTGTCAAATGATTCCTAAAACTTAGGATCGATTCCGAAGCTCTGATGTTTGAAAATGATCCTATACTAGAAAATACGAATTCTGAACTCTGAAGAGCGTAAACTTGATTTAAAACCGCTTCACTTTGATGTTGTCGTGGGCATTGCCTAATACAGACCAGTAATACCCAGATCACTTCAAGAACACAGGGCATGCCTTTACCAACCTATGCAATGGATTCACCACTGATAACTTATTCTTTTTCTGTACTTGCCAAGTTACCTCCCATATTAGTTTTGTTGGTCATAACGATTTTAAATTTGGTCTTTGCTTCAGAAACCGTAGCGTTGTCCCTGCTTCTTTATTCGAAGAACGGTGGTTTCAAGAAATGAACACTACTAAGCAATGTGACTCTGCCATAAGACAGCACTTTCTCGAAAACCCAGACTGCGAAGATGTGTGAGGATGACAGAACCCGTATTATAGGTAAGACTTGCTTTGCCTTTCACTTGAACGGTCTGGAATCAGTCCACATAAAAGCAAGAAACCCGTTGCTTTGTAGACAGAAAGAATTGTCTTTTCACTGGGCCTTTTCCGTCAACTAAGCAGTTATACGGACACTGATTGTAATTGACCTGAATTTTGCAGACGACATTGCCCTACTGTCAGAGCTTGTCGGCCAAGCTCAGGACCTACGGCGCAGAGTAGAATTATCTGCAGGTCACATGGGCCTTGTAATGAACGCAAAGAGAAGTAAAGTCATAGCCTTCAACCAGCCAGAAGAAATACAAACCATGACTACTGACGGGTCCCAACTGGAGGTAGTGCAGGATTTAAGTGTCTAGGCTCCTGGATAAGCAGCACAGAGACTGATATCAAGACTGGAAGGCTTGCAATAAGCTGACAAAGATCTGAAAATCTGACTTATCCAGAGAGTTAAAAGTGAGCCTGCTACGTTCCACTGTGGAATCTGTGTTGCTCTATATATTTGAAACGAGAACCATGACCAAACAGCTCTTTAAACAACTCGATGGCTGCTATACCAGGATGCTCAGAACAGCACCAGGCATCCACTGGAATCAGTTCCTCAGCAATGAACAACTTTACGGTAACGTCCCAAAAATCTCCGATAAGATCAGGAGACGAAGACTGAAGTTTGCCGGTCACAGCGTAAGAAGTCAGCATGAGCTAGTATCCAAACTAATACTCTGGACCCTCAAGTACGGTCGGAGGAAACGGGGCAGACCAGCGCTCACCTACATCGACTTAATTAAAAAGGACACAGGTCTTGATGTGGTGGAGATTGCTATGACAGACAGAGCAGTATGGCGTGCCATCACGGCTCGAACAAATGATCGTTCGCCATAAATAAGTAGTAGATTGGTCAAAGCAACACTAATCTGTCAGTCAAGGTTCTGATTGGCTTTTTGAAAAGCAAAGTTTGTATTATTTTCTCTCCTTCTTTCTCGGATGTCAAAAAAGTGTAAAAATGATTTCGCTACTTCGTACAATTTTACTGTGACTTGTACGTTTGTGAGCCTAAATACTGTGCAACTGAAACTCGCTAAAGGTAGCCCAGATGGTATAACCTAAGTCTGCAAACGATTCCAAGTGCTCTGTTTCTAAGCTGTTATTCCCAGTATAAGTCAACTAGCCTCTTGAAGCCAAGGAATGGACAACAATAACTCGAAAGCGAGGATAGACAATTCTATAGCATGGATTTATAAGCAGTCAAATAATGTTATATGCGTGTATATTTTACCATTTAAAGGCTCTCATACATAAGAGTATGGGACAATTTCAATTTAGGGGCCACAAAGTTTCTGTTAGAACATTAGGTCTGAAACATTCGAGTAAACCTGAATTTGACAGTTTGATCTCTCTATGATAAAATAACTGAATACGGGGTATTCAAAATAGTTTGTTGGTGGTACAAAACAATAGAACTGTACGAAATAGCAAGAACATTTTAGCACTCTTTTCGTCTGACACTCCTCAGAATACAAAATCGTAAGAATTGAGATAGGAAGAAATCAGTAAAATTCCTACAAGGAAACAGCCACCTCGGGTTTATAAAGCCAAAAGCACGACTAAGCAATGTGACTCTATCATAGGGTAGAACTTGCTTGAAAACCCAGACTGTGCAAAATGTATAGGCCTACGGATGACCGCTTTCGCATAATAGGCAGAGCTACAATCCTGGACTAATAGAAGTTAAACTTTTACTAATTTTCGGTAAAAATGGAGCAAATCACGTAAGACAATTGCCACATGAAAGGGGTGCCCAGTCCTGGTATTATTTGTTTTAGACCTCTCCGCTTATCAGCAGGGAGGTCTGACATGCAAGTGCCCAAATGCTCGTTTTCAAAGTTAACAATATTTTGGAACGGGAGTTGGGGAAACTTTCATATTTCAAAGTCCACAGTCGTAGGTCAGCTTACCACTTAGCCGTCCTCGAATCCGTCCATATCAAAGCAACAAACACGTTGCTTTGCAGACAAAAATAAGTTGTCTTCTCATTGACCCTTTTCGGCTAACTATTTAGTTCCACATACACCGATTGGTCAAAACAACACCAATGTAGCAGTCAGACCTCTGGTTGGCTACTTTCAAAATACAGTTTAGTATAAGTTTTATTGATTTCTTCCTATCTCAATTCTGACGATTTTGTACTCTGAGGAGTGTCAGAGAAAAAAGCCTTTTCGCTATTTCGTGCAGTAATATGGGGTATAAATACTTAATTTTCCCGAGATTGAGATATTTTTTCTTAATGAACTTATAATTATCACATGGGGTTGGGGGAGGAATGCTACGCTTCTAGAGACGTAAAAATAGTGTCGTAATGAAATTTTCGATTTCCGTTATCCTTTGCTTCTTAACTTTTGAAACTACATCATAGTTTTCCGAATTCACGCCATCTGTCCGCTCATATTAGTTGATTCGTTTATCTTATTCTATTAGTTATTCCGGTGATTTATATACAGGATTATGTACTTTGTACCTGCACTCTCAGTAAAACGTACACAACAGAACAAGTGTTATCGTATGGTTGTAACATCACATCTAAAAGTGTCAATCTGTTTACAATGAGAACAATCCTCCCAACTTTTCATTGAGGTGTTATGGAAGCCTTCTTTGTATGTAGGTGTTAAGTCTTTCTGTAATGCATAAATGTGTTTCTTCTGTAATTACCCTTCTGTTGCAATAGACCTAATCAACCTTTCGGTCACGTGGTCTGCAGTGTGGAAACAACAGATCGCAGCAAAACAAACATTTCAT
>JAAAKL020002249.1:0-26873 GCA_010016065.2 Carybdea cf. marsupialis auct. non (Linnaeus, 1758) | reverse complement strand
GTCCGCATACAGTACAAATTAGGACTTTAAACGTCCTTTAAGAAGGTCGCCTTAACGTTTTTGCACATAATGTACATACCTGTCCAGAGCTCAACATGTAGAAATAACTGCAACATTTTCTTGGAACGGCATCCGAAATGTTTTTAAATCTTGGCGAATAACACGTACAGCGTTGATATCGGAATAACACAACCAACAACATTAACATGAAAAATCCACCGCTAGGGCTATATATAAATTGAATTTTCTGCCCGATATAACATGACACACTAGTAGGCAGACACCTTGATATCACATGACACATTGGCAGGCAGATATTATGACGGTGACATTTATTACTGCTATAGACAGAGCGACAACGTTTCTGTATCATACCTCTCAGTTTCTCTATAGTTACGACGCGTTTTGTCCTAGGAAGCTCATGCTCAGCTTGGGTGCAGACTTGACAGGACCACTTGCCTTTTGGAACTTTTTTCATGGGAGGATAACTACAAAGTGTGTGGTATGCTCTTGAACAGCTGTCACAGCACAAGAGAGTACCACCATTGCCACAGACAGAACAATAATCACCATGATGCGCCATATCATTCTCATCTACAATTCGAAGAAAATGTAGTTCATTTACAAGACCCAATAATGATCTTGAAACCCACCTGATGTCATACTGAAAGATAACAAGGCGCCAAAAAGCGAATCGGGCTAATCCCTAATCTACAGTACACATCTTCCAAAAGTTCCAATAATCCATAATCTATAAAATACAAGGGAGTACGTATGTGTATATGTTTGTATGCTCTGTTTCTACTCCTCCATTTCTTGACGGGTCTTCACTAAATTTGGGCGGTGACCTCCTTGGACTAATAGAATTCTGACGACGATAGATGAGCCATGCCTGAGTAGATCTCCGGGCAAGACTTCTCCCTGGCGGGCCCGAACTCTATGGGATTATTAAAAAAGGATTCAAAGTTTGGTATACGCACCATCAAGCCCTTTAAAATTTCTACTGAGTGAGACTGACCCATTCGTGGTGGGTGGCCTTAGCCGTTAGACATTTAATGAACACTTTGATCTACTGTACTATTGAATCATTTTCTTGTTTATTGAAGAGACATTTACATAAAACGAAACAGTAGCAGGAATCTAATCAAAAGAAAATTCCCTATCCCAAAAGTGCAACGCAATAAGTGCTCTTAAAGCAGGCATCCATTGAACCATTTTGCAACTTTTTATGACGATTACAGGAAGTGATTCCCGTTGTTAAATTACTTGAAGTTGGGCTGAAAAAGTTGTAGAAAAAGCGATGTGAAGATAAACACAGTTCCTAGTCCATAATGTACACTTGAATAATCATCGATAGTTTTTAGATATTTCAGGACAATGCCACAAACTTTGGAAATCTTATCACTGCTTATCGTTCAGCTATTCAAAAGAGAGAGCCGAAAATTAAGAGACCACACTAAGTTCTGATTAAATGCGTTCGACAATGACTTCCACGCTTTTGATTTCGTCTTTGCATTTCAACTTTGACCTCAAAAAATTTGACAGCTGTCGCGCTCCCGATAAAAAGCCTACTTTCTACTTTCTGACGATCCCTTTGGTGAAGAGGCTTTCTTCACTGCGCATGTCTGGAAAGGAATCTTCAGACGATCGTCGTAGATATCGTTTAGTACATTGCCTTGACCCGTAAGTCCGCTTACAACCTCCCGACCATAAACCCACCCCTAAAGAAATTTGCCAGACCACCTCCTACCACTAACATGCCTTAACACAAAAATCCCATACCATCTTCACTTTGGCTACCCTCTGCATCCTCTTCTTCTTCTTCCTCTGATTCCTCCTCTGAGCTGTCCTCAGTTTCATCATCGTCGTCGTCATCGTCCTCATCTTCTCCACTGTCTTCAGTGGATGCATCACTTTCACTTTCGTCCTCTTCCTCTGATTCTTCTTCTTCCTCGGCTTCTTCTTCTTCGTCTTCCTCACTTTCATATGCACTTCGGGAGGGCTTCCTTCGTCTAGCACTACGTCGCGGTTCCTTTGGTCTACAATCATGGCAAAACCAATCACCTTGTGGAATTTGTTTGATCGGCGGTACAAGGCAGTAGATGTGAAAACCACGATCACATCCATCGCACAACAGCATCTGCTCTGCATCGCCTATACAAAAAGACATATATAACATTTTATCACAAATTATTAACCATAAAAATAACTGTAACATATACAGGTATGCTTAAGATAGAATATCCTTCTTTTTCATGTAAACGGTGTTTTCTTCCTTCCCTATTTTAATTATTATTGTTCTCTTCCTTGTTTTCCATTTATGGATCGTATGGATTCATCGTATTTCTTTTGTTGTTTCTCTCGTTCTGTTGCTTTCAATCTTCATCACAGTGAGGTTACTTTAACCCTGACTTTAATATACAAATATGCCAAATACGTAAGATTCAAAAGTACACTGTCATCCAAATCCCAGAGCATGAGCTATACTGTGATAATAATCTGTAAAGAAATAAGATACTACATATTGTTAACAAATCTCATTTCTATGCTGATAGTCCAGTAAGATAGCCTTTAATATCAAAGGCAAAGAGGTAAGACTGAGTTTTTAGTATAGCTCGTAATTGCATCACAGTAGTCACTCTAATTCGCGCCTACACGAAGGGGTGAACAAGTTGCATCAAACGTATCAGAAACCTAGGGTTTAAGCCATAATAACCTTAAAAAGTAAGTCACAACAACAGAAAGAACGTGCAGAAATCTGTTCTCTAAACTGCTCAATTTGCACTTCCCTGAAAAACATTCTGACAGTCTCCATCTTCAAGCTTCTCATTTTTGTGACGAGCCAAAGGGATTACAGTGCGTCAGCTGTAATAAGCAGTTATTACGAATTCTACATTAAAGGCTAAAGCGTGCCACAGTGATGTCACATGAAAATATTTCATGTTCATACATACCCTTTCTCCTGCACTTCCTACAACGTGCATTGAGGACGGATTTATTCCACATCACCGACTGATCTAAGGTATTTAGGTGAATGAAAAATTGGGACAAATTACAGGCCGACTTTAGTGACGTTTCCCACCTCTCTAAACACGTTCTTTCCTTCTTGAGGTCCTCTGATACACCAGACGAGACACTTTCATTGTCGTCGTCCATTGCATTTGACGTCTGTTCTCCTCGACTCTCCACATTCGATACTTCAGAAGCCTCCTTTGAAAGCCCGTTGGATTGCCTCTTCCGTTTCTTATCTTGTTTTGCTTTGGCTGCCATCTCATCATACTCGGCCTTGGCAGCATCAAACATTTCCTTCATTCGTTCTTTCTTACGATCTTCATTTTCACCAAGAGGTGGTTTGAGAAATTTCCTTTCAATGCCCTTCTCAATCTACGAGAGATTTTAAAACAGTCAACTACATTTGGAAGGTGAACAGATGAGCACTGAAAAACGGAAGTTAAAGGCATTAACTACGCCTGTACGGACTTGTAGACCACGTCTCTTTCTGTAGATGGCCTTTGAACTTGTTCTTTAAATCGACGTCTTACAATCTCGAGATAAATTCATAAAGTAGGATTACTATTAGGCTAGGTACTTCGGATCATTCAGTTAAGTTAGTTACACAAGTAAAAATTAGTCCACTCAGGGTGACTTAACCTAATGATTCTAAGACTGCTGGGGTTGCGGTTTAAAATTAGAATAGTCGAGAGTCGTCGTAATAGAGAGTCGCCATAACAGAGAGTTGTCGTAATAGACGGAGTCTTGGTAATAGAGAAAGTTCTCGTAACAGGAAACTAGTGTCTTTCTCTTAGCTTCCCACTTAATTCTGTTAGTCTCTGTTCTCTAACTTCAATAACTTCCACTCACATCACTACAAAAGCACGCACGTGGAGCGCACAACACACAAGCAGACAGTCTGCAGGGTAAAGGAAGTCGTGAATGTTTGAAGCACGAAACTAGTTAGTTAAAGCCACCCTGCGAATAGCGACGTGACAAAGAAAAAAACTACGCCCATTCGAAAATATTGCACTATTAAAATTAGTTTTCCTCGCAGTTCGATCTTCATGTGTCAAAGAGGAGTAGGGAAGATCTGTACGGACGAAATGTATGAGACCGTCTTGTAATATTATACAGATACATTTCGATAGGAATGCGGAAGGGAGAGGCCTCAAACACTCGGTAGTCCTTAGTGTACATACGCTTTGAATGCCTTCACGTGATGAGTTCAGCTACTTCAGCTTCTGCCTCGTTCACTTCAATAAATACTACACGAAGCGGAGGGAGTAACACCTAATGTAAGAAACCTACGGCGACATGATTACAATTGTTCCATACAGAAAATGCATCCTTTTTAACTGTATGCCCACAAGACATTACGGGACATTACGGGACACAACGGCTGCACCCATACGAGATGTTATGCGTGCCAGAGGAGATAAAGGAAGATTTCCTCCAAATCGTCTAATAACAATAAATTTTATGCATGTGAAAATACGTATTGCTTTTCGTTGCTTTACAGTAATCTATGATATTGGTATAAACATTTAGCAGAGCTGAGAGAACAAGGCGTACAATAATAAAATCGTATACTAATTCAGGATATCTTAAACGTACTTGAAGAAGTGCTTGTCCAAGTTCTTTAATTACAGGGTTGACTGTTGGAGTGCCAACTGTTGTCGGCGTCTGACACCTGTCTTGTTTTTCGCTGTTCACACAGTCTATCAATTTTAGTGCCAATGACTTAAATGGCTTTTGCTCATTTCCCTCCGCACTCGTGTCCATAGCTTCATCGTCTTCAGCACATACTTCCATGTCTTCCGCATGCCCATTGATTACAGGGGTTCCATTTTCTATCTTCGGCGTACTTACTGATTTCTTGTTAGACACGCTCTCCCATACAATAAGTTTTCCGAGTCCTTCGTCTATTCTTTTTCGCCATGCATCTCTATCTTCAACCTTCAGTACCCCCAAACTGCCAGTCCAAAGGCGTTCCTCAAAATCCAGTATCTGATCACGCAAAGTGGCTTCCAGGAAATGGTTCATCGATTTAAATAAACTTTTATCGATATTCTCGCCGATTTTACTACCCTTGGTCTTGGGAGGTGTATTTGAGACATCCAGTGCTTCTTGGAAAGCGCAGTTTTCAACTGAATCACATATCCTATCCAGATTACTCTTTAGATTACTTTTTAAAGCACTTTCACGAATACCTCGCTCATTCAAACTATATAACAAGTTTTCTACTTGTTCCTTTGACTCGAAACCTAACCACTGCGTAGCGTGCATACCGTTACAGTTGTATATGGTGGGATCAACACCTGATTGAACATCTTTTAAGACCTGCTCTAGTGTTTTGCTATGAGGTGTCACTTCTAGATCGGAAAGTTCGCTCTCGCATTTATATCTGTCAAGAAGTAATGGCCAGGCGCACGAGACATTCTCTCTGGACTTCATTACTTCGCCGACCGTTATCTTCTGCACGGCAGCGTCGCTCTCTGTCTTAACTTTTGAGGCTTTTTTCGTCCTATCGGGCTGAAATTGAATTGGGAAAGGTGACAACTCAAGTATGAAAGACCAAGTATCCAAAACAACGAGTTACTGAAGTCCCTGCAATTGCACATAAACATTTGCCCCACAATCGAATATACTGATGGAATATATAATATAAATAGCTTAAGTTCTAAACGAAAGGGAGACTGTACATACCATATTACGTCCCTCTGTCAAAACTTTAACATTTGATGCTGGATTCTTACTCAAGGATCCATGGAATATTAACTGAGTTTTGAGCAGAGATATTTGAGATTCAAACGCTTTTAGTTTAAACACTATATACACTACAGGTCTGGTTGTTTATTGGAAACAGTCTATTCAAGGTTTGCCTTAAGATATCTGGAGTCAAATCGTACTATTTCCAAAACTTTTGATTTGTGACGTTATCACTTTCCTTCCACATTACCTATATATCCTCCTGCTTATAACAGAGCAGAATGAAATCTTCTTAACATTTTGGCGTTGTTATGACACTACTCGCAGCACCCTCAGTCTGGTGAAGAATATCTACTTACAGATCACGCATGGTGTGCAAAATATTCAAACCAAAGGCAACCGAAACGGCAAGAGACATCGCCAAAGATGTCAAGAAAAACTGTGAAGAGAACATGTCGAATCTTCAATGGACACCTTTTATTGTTTAAAATCTTTGGACACTATTAGAATTATGCGATGTCAAACTATGAGCATCCTCCTAGTACATTTTTATCGAAAGCACCTAGACCTATTGGTAGTAAGGCACAATGAACTGAAAATAGGGGCCTATTGTGTCTATTCAGAATCAACCTCCTCGCTTCCTCAACAATGACATGCATACGGTAAAGCACTACCTTTATACAAATATGTGTCATTGCCAGTTGTAACTAATCAATAGATACAGTCCTAATGGTAAATACTGACACCATTTTGAAGAATTAAGAGAAAGAACAGTACGAAAGGGGCCTATCAAATGTTGAAACGTTAGTATGAACATATATCAAGTGTCTCACCTCTGCCACCCCTTCTTCTCGATTGCTATCTTCATCTTCTTCATTGTCCAATTCTTCCTCTGATATGTCTTCATTCTCGATTCCGTCTAGTAAAACATTGACGTCAGTATTGTTACCCTCAACTAATAATCGATCAACGCCAGCAAGTGCCCAGTAGCAGTTCAGAGCACGATCGCGCCCAAGTGGGCTTTCTCCGTTTATAGCTGAGTATTTCAGTAATTCTTTCAAAATTTCCTTTTCCTTCTTCTTAAATTCGTCTCTTTTCTCCTTCTCGTTATCTTCCTCTTCCTTCGTTATATCAGTCAATTTCACTAGCGTGAGGACAGGTTCTTCCTCAGCAATCTTGATGACTTCACCTTCCTCTTTTAACTGATTCCCATTGGTGACTGACTCCTTTTGTTTTGTTTGCTTATCCTGTCCACTTTCAGCCTCAGCTCTAAAATGACAACGTTGCACTTCCATTTCATACAATAGATACGCATGTGCAACTTTTTTATATAGAAGAATGAAACCTGACAGAAGGGCCAGTAAACAGCTATTTGAATAACCACCCTTACCAAAACTGGGGCATTGATCAAATGGATCTATCAAATATCATGAAAATACCATTAAAACATCTTACCAACAATCTTGACTATGGCCTGTTAGTTGTAACTATTTTCGTTGCTAGCCTCTTCATAAGTCATACATGGAACAACAGCTTTCAAAGTCCTTCCTGACCAAAACCTGTTACAGGCCACATCATTACAATATCTTTTTGAAATATCCCTGTAAATTACCACAATTAAAAAGGACAAGAATTTCGAAATATATACCACAGGTTAAAAATTGGCAAGAAAAGGAAATGGAAGAGGTTATACTAATTATGACGCCCTTCAGTTACCGTCGACGAATGAATATGATCTTGACACATGTTGGGATTTCCCCCTAGCGTGCGCGCATTTTAGAGGGGATTCCTCTATCGTAAAGAGGAACTCGGAAGACGTGTCCTTTATCGTCTATCGACTGTATTTAGCTGAGTAGGCATCAATGTACTTCCTGTCATATGCAGGGTATGGTATTTGTTTGTGAATAATTCGGAAACCGTGAAACTCATGTGTGTGACTTATCATCGTATTTACGTAGTTTATTTGTTAAAAGGTTCAGAATCGGTATTTGTGTAAGTTTCTTATTTGGTGTTAAATTTAGATTATTCTTGTTAGAAAACCTTTATATGTGATGTAAAAATGTCATACGGGGAGGAGTTGATTGGAGTTTGAGTCGGAGACGGTTACTATAAAATAGATTACGGAAAAAGATAGTCAGCTTTGTCTGCTTTTATGGATAGACCCTTGACTTCATTTAATCTGAAGAATCAGCGATAGACAGATAGGCACTCGCGCTTATATATTTTCCCGTCGACGAATGAATATGATCGTGACACATACTACCAAGCTACCTACCAAGCTGGCTATGTACACATAAATTGTGAGTTCCACAAACAACGGATCGTTACCCTGGATAATTTTAATCAGATTGCAGTAACATAATACACGAGCACAATGTTGATAAAAAATTAAGATTATACTTAACTTACATGGCACCGCGTGGTACTCAAGAGTCCACCTGGCGCTTAATAATTCATAAAATGCGAAACATTTATGTCTTTTCCCGCACAAAATAATTTCAAACTTAAAACTTTTCTCCCTTTTCACTCTGCTTAGTAATCCACTATGCTGCCTAAACACCTTGTTTACCCCTCTGCAGCTTCCCTTCACCCACTTTAAGATATCTTGCCCCCCCAAAAAACACAACCAACAGACAGATATTTCATAGTTATCAAGTGCTTCCCAGGTTTCCCAAAGCGCAAGGCGAGTATTTGTGTAACCATTTCTTTGTGTCTTGAAACTTAAATTATCTTTAAGCGGAAAGCTCGATGACTTACTTCCCCCTTGCAAGTTCTCCTTCCCTTTCAGCCTTTTCTTTCTTCCTCCTTAGAATTTCTTCCTTTACTTGGGCTCTCTCATGAAGTCGTCTCTTGTAGCGTTCCGCGGCCTCTGTTTTCCTTCTTTTATGTTCTGCAAACTGTAGCTCTCTGAGCTGCTTTTTCAATTCTTTAATCCTGGGTAAGACAATAAGTTAAAGTTACTTACACCGATATGCGAATGATAAATTCTTGGAAATCATCATCACTGCAAACACAAAAAAGCAACCCACGTACAGCTCACATGTCTCCAGTAACCTTCCCCCATTTATCAATACTACAAATTTATAGGCGGCGGCTTTATTGTTCTTTAACAATACAAAGCATTGAATACAATGACGACAAGCAGGCGAGAGGGGTCTCGAAATGTCAATTTTTTAACGACCACATAAAACTTATGGTCTTAAGTCACTTTATCTAAGGAATAGCACGGAGACAACTAACGACATCGTGCAGTTATATATAAGGGTGGATGCGGCTAGTTATGTGTTTGAGGCCAGTGCGGAATAATGCAAGAAGAAAGGGGCGTGAACCGTACGGGCAATCTAGTTACGGACACTGTATTTACGGCTTCGCAATATTCTATTCAGTACACTATGGTGCATATCTCACTGCGTCACTCAACAATTAGTTACAAAATCTGGAGCCTGTGTGATACATCTGTTCATTCGTATTGACGTAAACCCATTATATATCGTCAAAAAAAGTGACCAGAACCAACGATAACTAAAACCAGAAAAGGATTCCTAGGCTTTGAAAACAATCAACTCAACATCGACAAAGTTCACTTTTCCACTGATCAGATGAGCGATAATTACGCTCCTACAGGAAAGAGAGAACCTACCTGATCCTATGCTCTCCTTTTCCTATATCATTTGGTTCAAAACCGGATTTGCAGCTTTAAATAATGGCATTCCATCATTTACGTACTAAAACGTGCGCCGTGGTTTTCATGTTGCTTTCAACACGTCATATGAAAAATGATACATGGTCAAATAGTCATCACCCTTCTCCCAATTAAGACTTCAAAACCTTTCATATATTTCTAAAAAATTCCAAAACAGCAAAACGAACCCTTGGTTGGTCATACAAAAATACCAAAAAAGCGTGTGTTGTGTAAACTACCAATCGAAACTCACTTGTCAAAGGCATCCTCAATGTAATCACGGGTTGTTACTAGGGTTAGTAGTTGATCGCATAGAACACAGAGAATCTTCAACTTCCAGCTTGCATCCAAGTCATATACACAAGTGCTGGATAACGATTTCATCAAGCCTGTTTCTCTATGGCGGAAATGTACGCAAGGGTCGTCACTGAATTGAAAGCCACCCCTTCTTTGCCAGAGGGAAAGTGCACCTCCTAAAAACAAAATGGAGAATAAAAAATTTTAATTACACTGACAAACGACTGCAAGACTGTTTTCAGAAAATCGACGATGAGTAATGAATGACTCTGTGAGTGGATTGCAATGAGAAAAATGAATAGTGAACGAAGGATCAAGTAAACGCTTTGACAGAAGAAGTGGCGCAACATACCTATTTTTACGCCGGAAGATAAGATGTGAAGCCTTAGGATTTCTGATAAAGTAAAAGGATCCACTGTAAGTTGACTTAAAGCTTGGCCTTGGTGCAGCATCGGCCACGCTGCTGCTACAGTAGCCCCAACTGACGGCGCAAGTAAACTATTTTCAGGCCTCTTCTCTTCTGCTTCCTCCCTTTCAGCGGGGGTGTCTGTTCCATCTGATGAGTCCACCTCCTCTTCCTCGTCGTTTTCTTCTTGCGACACTCTCAAGAATGTTTGCAGTAAGAATTTCAGGATTTCATAATATTTTCCTTCGACATCGTGCTCTACTAATGCTTCCTCGATAGTACCTGGAGAAAATAAGAATTGAAGGAACGCTTCGTAACTTCTTTTTACGGATCGAAACAAAGACATACTATCTTCGAGACTGGAAACAGAGAAAGTTAATACCAGCAAGCGAGGCGAACCCAGCAGTGGCAGTGTGCAAACTATTTCATGGTCATTGGCGCCGATGACAGGCAATAGTGCAAAGATGAATAATCACGTGACTGTTTAGTCTCTTAATTTCAAACACGACATGCAAAACCGTCTAATCGATCTCGGGAAGCACAACAGTTTAAATTCAAAATCAAAATGCAATGGCGTTTTCAGACAGTAAAGCACCAATAGATATAGACGTAATATTACTGTGGTTATATCTGAGGTAATATCAGTGACATTAAACCACTATGGCTTGTTTGAAGTATGTAGAAGAAGTCAACGCCAATACAATTTAGGTAAGGTCGTTACGTAGATCACCTTGTTTACTCTTAGATGGCAAAAAACAGCTCTTCAAGGCTTGCTTACGTATGGAGAATCATCATCCCTCCCGAATTTCTGGATCGACATGAATGCCCGCAGTTCTTACTTCACAAACAACAATAGAGTGTAACTGCCGTGTAACGGGCGTCGACGGTATAAAGGTCGACCTTAAAATTAGTCATGGATCACTATTTGAAAAAAACGAACCACAAAACCCTAAACACAACTAGCTTAATAAGACAACTAGCTCAATAAAATACCTCTGACCTGTATTTGGTCCTTAAGACTAACTGCTTAAAAGTACAATGTCTAACATTAGTTTTTCGGCATGGAAACTAAGAGTTAACTGACATTGATAGAACATCCTTTATCAACAATATCTATGTCAAGTTCGGTGAGAACAATACTTATACCATCATGTGTAAGCTTGAATGCAATACCTACGGACAGATATCGGGAATTGAACCTCCTCTTCAATCTGATACATCTGTCCAAATGCCATCAAAAATTCAGTAACCATCAAAATATTTCCAAACAATTCTGATGGGAGCTTTGACTCTACCATTTTCAACTCAGGCAATTTCTGTAGAGGGAAAAACATAATATCTTCATCACGAAATTAAAACATTTGCACTGATATTAAACTAATCTTAAATTGCGTCAGATAGCATACTCGATATGCATTGATACCTCGCTCCAACATTCTGATCATTCTCCCTTTTTAAGTGGTTCTTAGCTACTTTGTTGCCTTGTTCTTTGTTGTTCTCTGCCTGAGATTTGAACTTCGGTACACCGGTTCTTTTATAATAATACAAACAGTATAGCTCAGTATCAATATTGTTACTACTTCTGCTTAAAGTTATGTTCAAGGTATGCTTATCTGACGATTGTAATATGTTGTCATCCCGGTATCACCAGTCAACCCCATCATCATACGTTACCGTTTCTGTCCTGCCGATTATGTATCTGAAAAATTTTCCACTTCACTTACACTTAAACACTTAAAGGCCTGGGATTCACTCACACTGCTTTTAACCTACCATAAACTTCGTAAAAAATATTTACTGCAAAATGCCTTACAGATGTGCTGCTTACGATAATGGAAACCATCTAGACATTTTCTATGAAATAGAAAAGACGCAAGGCACCTTATTGACCCGATGTGTCAGTACTTTGTTTTGGGGGCGATAAACACTGGCAAATGGAAAGGATGGACGGAAAAAACAGAGAAAATTACAAATTGGCCCTTTTTTCATCATCATAGGGTAATCTTTCTGTCACAAGAAAATCTGCACTTCAACCTTAAAAGTTAAACGGTGAATAGGCTTTGTAAATAATATTTGGTAGCAAACATTTGGTCTCCATTTTGGCCACTGCACAATAAAAAATCCTGTCCATGGTTCAACATGGGGGAGAGGCCAATCTATGTTTCGGTAAATATAACACCAGGATCTGCAATATCGGGCAACAGAAACATTAAACTACGTTTTGGCGCATACTGTGTGATGGTCTACACAATAGTCACTTTTAGTCAGCTTCGGGAAAATGCAACGACATAAACAACCTAACTAGCATTTATAACTGTCCTTACTCATCGCACACACTACTTCATTGTAAACAGCAACTGATTAGATCTACAGGCTTTCGTAAGATCAGGTACTTCAGTATTTGTCATAGAGACATTTTAGCTTTTTTTTATATCTCTTCAAACTTCAATATTTGATATATATATTATGTATATAAAGCCAGAATCCGTGCGTGATGTTTTGAAAATAATCCTACGCCAAATAGTCATAAAGTAACTCACTTTTAATTCTGTTCAGTTTTAATGTGCACAAAAGCTACTTTTTCTCACTTAAATGAAGTATAACCCCTTCTATCCGCCATCATGAGCGATATTTAACTCCTTGAAACGTCTAGAGTTAGGCTTCTTGCGCATTCATTCTGTGAAGATCTCTGCTACAAATCCTACATCAAAGCCTTTGTTAGGTCAGTTTCAATGAAACTTGCCTTCAAAACTTTCAAGAGAACATTCTATATCTAAATCTTTATATATCTTTATATAATCTGACAATGTATGGAATATTATTGCAATCATCATGTGTTCCCAACTTCCATAGAAATTCTCTTAACCAGATACAGCATCTATTGTCCAGCCTCTTGGGATCTCTCCCGCATGTGTCACCTTATCTACACCCTTCCCTGCTGCTCTAAACCTCTACGCGGAATTTAAACTTTGTGATGTGTGGTATTTTTCAAGCAAGCACGATGAAGCAACAAATAAACCTTTGAATATTTTAGATGCAATAACATAAGGGAAGCGTGAATCAAAAGCATACTTAAACATTGTCAACAGTTCAAAAAATTAGTATCTGTGCGAGTGGCTCCGTGCAAATGACAGGGCTGTAAGAGAATCATATCAGATTCATCACGTGGTCGATTTCATATGAAATGTAAATTTGTTACTTCAACATAATGATAACATGCTTATTATATAGAGAAGTGGTTATCAGACAACATATGCTACATATCGGAACGTGTCAACGTATGCTCAATAATCTAATGAGTCGTTGCCTCCAAACAATTAAGGGATAGTTCTTGAGTAAAACACACAGATAACAAGAAAAGAAACAGGCATATGCTACTTATGTTTTGCAATACAAAGAATGGTCTTTAAGCAACATTTTCCGCACCTGAAGGTCTTCCAATTTCAAGTCTTCTCTCTGTTTATTCCATTTTTTGAGAAAACGTGATTCCAGTTCCCTCACTTTTCCAACTTTCTCCTTCTCCTAAAACGTAATCATTTAAACAGCCTGTGTTCAATAATAACGATTTAACAGGCATTTAACAGGCCTAAAACCATTCGTTCAAGTTTCGGAAAGTAACTACTCTCACTTATTAGTAGAGGGCACAAGATCGAGAATGGCAGTCATTTCTTAAGTATATAATATATATCTCACATCAACGCTTCAGACACTTCATAAACAATCATCAGGCGTAAATTATTACAAGGTGATTCGAACAATTTTAAACAAGAAAAGAAATGCAATACATAGCTGTTTGTTACCTAGAACTCTGTACATACTAATTGGAGAGGAGCAGAAGAATTTGGATTTGAAGGTTTAAACATTTATATAAGTTTGCTTCAAAGTGACATGGTGTTTAAAAAATCCAATCTGAAATGCTTGAAAGCGCAAAAAAAGGAATTTACCTGATCACTGACAGTCTTTGCGGTTCCTGTCTTAGTACTTAACATAACACGATGCATACGACCAGGTTTCAACTGTGTACCAAGACTGGCATTATACTGCCGATTAAGTCACCCTTTAGTCGAATACAAGCCAAATCTACTACCACTATTATTTATTACATGAACCAACAGAGCAAGTTTGAAACACGGCCAAAGTGAAGTGAAAGAAGAAAATGAAGACAACAGAAAGTTAAAAATCATATGTTTCATTAAAAATGTACCTTTTCTTTCTCCAACTTCCTCCTTTTCTTGTCTTCCTCTTTTTCCAAGAACTTCCGTTTTCTTTCCTCTTCCCTTTCCAATTTTTTCTTTAGTTTTATTTCTTCAATTAATTTTTTCCTTTCTTCGTCTGTCAATTTAGGGATTACTGCCTCCTCTTTGGGCACAGATGATACTAGAAGTACAAATTAGGGACAGCTCAAGTTCTGTATCCAGTAACCGTGAACTTACACATGCACAAAAACATAACAAATAAGAAAATTTTTGCAGGGATAAACCAGTGACAAAAATGATCTAAAATATGTCTATATTTATCTATGAACTGTTGTAGTATTAAGAATGTTGACAGAATACCCATATTCGTCCTTATAAAAATAATATGCCAAAACACACCCTATCTCCTTTTCTCAACATCCTTCTCAATATTTGATTACATGTACCCTTACAGCCAGCTAAAGTTGGTAGTCCAAGTTTTTCACTATGCTCTAGATTTATTACTATTGATACTACATTCTGAAAAAGAAATTCTTGCAATGCACATTAATCACACAAAACATGTGTCACTTAACATATCTGCTCTTCACAATAAAAGCACCGATTTGCATGCATTTGTTTCTTTCATTTTGTGGCTAAAACAAACCCAGTATAACAGAGATTTTGTTATACAGGATTCATCTGTGATCACAATATGATACTATTCAATAATTAACTAACCCTTCTTCTTGTGTTTCTTTGGTTCCTTATTTTCCTTACTATTTCCCTTCTCCTTTTCTTTCTTCCTTTTTTTCTTTGCTGGATCTGTTTCCTTTTTCTTCTTCTTCTTCTTTTCCTCTGTGCCCTTTTCTAACTTATGTTTATTTTTTTTCCTCTTCTTCTTGGGTGACCCTTCATTTGCTGTTGCTTCATCAGTAGCACTCTGGTCACTATGTCTTTTTCTCTTGTTCTTGTACTTTGCAGGAGTGCTTAATGCTAGTGGTCCTGTCACTGACGTTGGTCCAAGCCCATATTTCTCAATGAACCTATCCTGTAATTATATTTACAATAGAAAGTTGGTGAAATGCTAAGAAAGGCATCGATATTTGCCAAAATAATGGGTACAGTTTAACATGAATACTAGCCTATATACCATAGTGATGGGATGAAAATGTTCTTTAACTAATCGATCAGTTTTCTGCATATTCAATTCCTTTCTTTCTTTAACCTTTTTTCCTTTCCTTTTTTCTCTCTGTACCAGTATGCTTTTCCCCCAAACACTTATTTCTTGTATAGCATGCATCAATTATCGAGGTACTTTCTGTCAATCTCGTCTAGGCATTTATGTATTAAAGATCAGGCTTTTTTAAACCAGAAAGGAGTTATACATACCACAACCTTCCAAAAGCCATCATCAGATGATGGTGTTGACCTGACGCATGTTCTCCGAATAAACAGACGAATTGTATCTTTCACAAACACCCCCTTCTTTCTCCTATGGTAAGAAATTGACATATACTTATTCTAATAAGTAAAAGAAATATTTACATGCGAGTCTCAAGTTACCACAAATGCCAGTTTTCTATTTCAATTTATGAACCTACCTATATCATCGCTTTATGAATACAAAATGCATAACATGAGAGAAGCATAACAGTAACAAACAATTTACATTTCAATTAGACCTGGCGCTAACCAGTTGGTAGGGGCTGAAACAAACACAAGTTTATAACAAGAGCATCTGGTGTACAGTAGCACTATGGTAAAGCAAATGCTACTGCAAGGAATGTTACTATATGGAACAGGATACTGCAAGGTATGTATGCAAAGGGAAGATGGAAGATTTGAAGAGATATACAAGACAGAATAGATGCTGTAAGTGAAAAAGGGGTATCCATTTTTGATTATTAAGAGACATAACAGATACAAAATACAGATAATGGAAGATATATTTGGTGAAAATTGCATTTGATGCCCAACTGCTTTGAAAAATAGTAATGACATAAGGAGTGGTTTTGACATCTGATAGTTTAAGTGGAAAGCCAGAATGGTTCAAGCCACATCTCAATCTTTTTTGGTGGTATACTCAATTTTGAGTGCAGCCTATTGTTCAGCCACAGGGAGCAATGTCCCAGGAGAGAACACATTTACAGGGGTCTTCCCATTGCTTTCCCCAAACGACTGTCATTATATCAGGCAAGTGAGTTCAATTCTTTAACCACTAGAACACAGCAGCTCTAATATCACTTGAAACAAATGTTAATGCAAGAGAACAGTGAAAATATCAATTGACAAAGATTCCTTCCTTGCAATTGTTTAATATCCAGAATCCACATAGGTGGGTAGGATGCAAAATGTAAAATAAAATCAAGCAAATTCGTATCTGCCTGGGTTCTGCTAGTGGATTTGGTATGCAAAGCAAATGAAACCTCAAAACCTCACTTTTTCAACCGACTTTGGTCAATATAGTACCTCCGTTATAAGCAATTTATTTCATTAGCAAGCTCTAAGTTATATCATAAAACAATGTACTTGTTCTTCTCGCTGGTCCAAGTAGTAATAGTAGCAAGAAGTGTGGATTCATTTGGTTCAGGTGTTTTGATTTAATGATGAGGTAAGACTATGAGCGGAGATCAAATACATTTGGGATATATGCCTGTAAGATGAACAATGATACAAATGTTATGCTTTATTGCTACAGAGAACATATTTGATAAGAAGTGATGGGATGGGTGTTAAGGAGATAGTGAGTACCTGGGTGATGGTCATTATGAATGAGGATACATGAAGATGCAAAGATGCAGGTCAGGATCATCATTAATTTTCTTTACTGCCCTAGATACTTTGACTTTGTGTGAGCTAGAGGATTCTAATGACTTGGTATTATTGGACCGAGGACAGCAGGCTGATGATGGAAGTGACAAGCTGGTGTTTTCTGACTTGGAAAAGGTAAACTCTTTTCATTGCCTTGGTGACAATTTGTGTAGAGTCAGTTGGCAATGGTGACACTAGTTAAATATGATGGAAGAAATGTAAAGAGTTCAAAAACAGCCTATGGAGACAAGCAAGATTCACACTGAAAATGATAGGAATGATCAGTGCAAGGCCTGTAACAGTTTATGGCCTACAGACGAATGTTGTGAAAGCAAGTGAAGAGAGATCATTGAAAAGATATTAAGGTTGGTAAGGGTGATTGGAGGAAAGAGATGAAAGCAACAAAAATGACTGAGAACTTTGAAGATGGAATGGAAATGTAGTATGACAAGAGATTAATGAAGGTGTTAAGAGAGCAATGATGCTTGGAAATAAATGGCAAAGAAGAAGATGAAAGGGACCGATCAGATAGTTTGTCATGTTTTAAAAAATGTAAATAAACCCATTCCTATACATCGTTACAGAAAAGTAGATATGGCTGATGGTATAATATACATCTAGGAGCCACCAGTTCCTTGAAACATTCATGTCATACAATATGTGTGGCACAACACATGGCAACAGTAATCCTATATGCTTTCAAAGTAGTGTACAACAGTTTTTACATCAAAAAGCTTTTACACATTTCCTGTCACAAAATATAAGGGTTTGTTTACCTGCTATTCATATAATGTGGGGTGAACCCTAGTCTATATTTGTGATACGAATACCTACTGCCTGTTGCCTAGATGTATCAATGTCTAAGGCCATCCTCTATGAGGTATGGACACAGGATTTGGCATACACAGCCACACCCTTGTATGACATGTGCTGTGCAATGTGTTATGTACAAAAGTTTGGCTCCTTTGACCAAGCACTTGGCCTCCTCTTACACCTGGCAAGTATCTATGAAGACTCCAAATAGTGCACCCTCATAACAGCAGTCTTAAGCAATATTTGGTGGAACAATGAAACCAGAAATATGTCCTCTTTGGGGGGAAATAATACAGACATTTTTTGGCACCTCTGTATTTACAGTACAATGCCTGTTCCCTTCTGCTGGACCTACAACACACACCTGCAAGCTTTTTCATACTGTACACTCAAAGATCCCAATGGATAGTTTCCTCATGTGAAAATGCAAGAAATCACTTTTTGAAGTAGAAACCGGAACTAATAGCATTACCCAAAATCATCTGATAGCAAGTATGACTCAAAGCTTAAATCAAAAAATACTGTGTAAGTGCTGTACCTGACATCCTTCCCCTTGACTGTAATAGTGTTGCCACCCTCTTTCAGGTGTACCGAATATTCCATTTGTTTTGCCTCGGGCCATTTTTCCTTATTGTCAATTGGAGAAGTTGGACTTGCGGCAGATGTCAAACTTTCAGTGCTTAATGATTTCTCAGGAGTCTTTGGAGACGATAGTAACTTTCCTCTTGCTGGGGAATCCACAGAAGTAACAGTATTAAGATTTATGCAAATGGTGGATTTGGAAACTGAAGCCTTTTTCCTAAAACCAAAATGAGTTATAGTTTAACCATACTGCCTCCTTAGCATATATGCAAATTGTAGACCTGATTAGTTCAAGGGTTGGCATTTCACTAACAGAGAGAGAGAAGAGCTAACCCAAATCAATCAATGCTGGGTCAGATAAAATAAAGCTTATGCAGTTGATAGATATTGTCCTAGGTCATCCAATTCCAATATGTGTAGCACATCACTACAATTAAATCTATCCGAGCTTTCTGTGTTTATTAGCTTTAGAAGGTATCCCATTGCCATATCTAGTTATTAACAGTTTCAATAGTAACTTTCTGCTACCTCTGAGCTAAAATATGCCAACAAGTATACATCTACTATACATGTCATTAACATATTGTATGATGTCTATAGATACCAAACCAAGCCACAACAATTTTTCAAGAAGTTCACATTCTAACTTACAACTGCATGTCCAAGGTAACTAAATCATTTTATTTTATTATGATCAATCTGGATTGAACACATTAAAACAAAAACTTACAAGCTTAAGTCCAAGTCTAAAATTTTCAATCAATGCTATATATGCTTAAACTCAAACAGATGTAAAAGCATAGCTAAAAACATATATAAATTACTAAGCTACAAGGTACTTCTGCAAGTTTTCTGAAATCCTTAATCAGGCTGACCAAGTTACAGTCAAGCCTTTCTATACCAATGAAACAAACAGTAAAAATACATAACGCTTAGTTAATCTTTATGTTCTCTTAAATAAACTATTGTAACCAGGTCAGGGCTATGATCTAATTCTGTAAGTTTTGCTTGTCTTGTTACTAATCAGTAAATTTACTTCGGTTATTGTTACCTTGATATTACAGCAGATTGGCTTCATAGGTTACCCATTTTATAATTGAGTAACCCTTGTTGGCAGTCATGACACTGTGTGACACTGTCCAAAATGATGATTCTCGAACCTTCCCTGTTACGTAGTTACAGCAACATGGCCTTTTGCCATTGAGTAATAAGTTTGTTTACATTTTTGTAATTGGAATTGTCAGGGAATCCCCCAGCCATTTCTCAAGGTTTGCATTCACATCATTGTCACAGTACCAAGAAATCTATGTTTAGTTTGGCCTCCTGAATGGTTGGAGTTGTTGCGTTTCATGGCATTGATTGGCAGTGAGCCTGGTGTGACTCGGGTCTGTGTGACTAGGGTCTATGTGACACTGCGAGTTCATCAGAATGTTCATTACTTGCGTTGTTGCTACAAGTTTGTATTGGATTGACTTTCCCAGAGAGGAATAAAAGACAGAAAGTACATTCTTGCATCATTATGTCAGGATCTACCTCACCCTAAATTATCTACACGCCTCACCATACAGCTGTTACACTATTGTGTGATGATATGGTCCTAAGGTACCATCCAGCAATAAGTAAAACGTTTTTAAAAATATTGGCAGTAACATAAATATACTAGGAGACAGTGAAGACATGGAAACCTGCTCCACATGAAACCCTTGGTAGTAGTTAGATAACCTAAAGAAAGTAGAAGCAAATTTGTAAATGGAAAAGTACAATATGGTAACACTACAGGAATGGGTAAAAGTGCAGGCTGCAAGGAATTGGTTTTTAAGTTGAAATTCATAAATAATACAAGCAAAAAGTGGGGGGCATACATTACTGTCCTTTAAGTAAATGTTTTTCAACATTTCATAGAAGAGGGATGTTGACAAATGACTCATTGGTTGATTACTTTCATTGACCAACAACAAATACAAGATAGGAATCATTCAACTATAGAACGTTTTCACTCCTGATGGTCTTAATGAAGGGGAGGTTCCTTTGCCTTGTGCTGAGAACATTGGACACTGGGTCACTTTTGAAAGTGCTGCTGTACTGGACATGTCATGCTATGGCTTGCAAAGGATACCTTTTGTTGTGACTATTTGATTCTCAGGTTTGAAACAAGACATCAATAAGTAAATCACAGCCCATGAAAAATCTTGCCACCTCAAATCTCTAATATGTTTTGTGTAAATACTTGAAGGCATATTAAGTTATATGTGTTTAGTTATTACTTTTTGAATGGGCTGTGGACAGCATGATAGGTCAGATGGCAGTTTTCCTATGGTTCCATCACATGATGGAGCAGAGAGTATAGTCTCTAAAACTGTGTAGAGCTGGATTTTGGTGATATTTGGAGCTAATGTGGTGGCTAGAGGAATAGGCCATGTTCTCAGTGGGGGTAACATGGCTCAGTTGTTACAGCACACATCATGACTCGACAGATACATGTTTGAATCTAATTGGTGACATACTTCCTGTTTGTCTAGTGTCTATGCACACTTCTTAATATTGTAAGTCTTACAAAAACATTGTTTTGAATGCAAATTTTCATGACCTCTTCAGGATGCGGTATTTTATTGCCTTTTTCACTGGCATAAAAAATTCCAAAGCCTTGAATGTAGCTTTATCAGCCTGATGAAGGAAAATAATTCCGAACGTTTGTGACAGCACCTTTTAGCTTTGTAGTTTTTATCACATTTACATAAAGATTTATTTTATATTTGTATACATAGCATAAATGCAAGAATGGCATTGACACAGTGTTCAATATATAATGTAAAGGCAACAAAACTTTAAGCTCAAGGTAAGAAAAAACAAGATTTGTTGCTAAGCAGTGTTCACACCTATCTATTATTAGATATTAAAATACGAAATTTAGATAATTACTTTTTAACTTATTTTAATGTATCATGGCACATCAACACAAACATTAAAGATTCTCGTAAAGACTGACAACAGCATTACAACCGTGATACATCAACTTTTCAGTATAGTTCTCCTTTAAAGAAAATAAGTCAAGAAGTACCGGTATCCAATAAACAATAAATGCTTACATCAAAAATAAAGCAAAAACAAAAATCCACCGTCCTAGATGATGTACTCTACTTAAGGCGCACAGTTTGTCCATTTAAACAATGCAGTTACATTGATCACCAAACGAAGTCCGGATAATTGTTCGGGTTTGATTGAAAACATAAAACACTTGTTAAGCCTATTTATATGACTTGAGTAAATCAAAGAATTACTTTAAAAGGTCAGTCGGGAATTAGTGTACTGCATGCAAATGTGTCAGTTTGAATTTAAAAATCTCCTAAAATATACGGTATGCAACCTTCCAAGAACGAGGACAAGCTGCTAAAAATGGCGGACAGTATCGGCTCAAAAGGCCCCTACATGCAGTCTGTAGTAAAAAACTCTGGTAATAAAGGAAAGCAATGTACAGGTATGCAATGCACTAACTATCCAACTTACCATAGATCGCCACGCCGGATTTCGACTTCTTCTCCCTCAACATACCGACTTTTAAGGTATTCATAGATTTCGTCACATAAATCAGCCAATTTGCTTCTTCTTGTATGGTGAACGATATTCAGGACTGCAGTCGCAATGGGCCGAGGAAACGCATCTAGCAATTTGGCAACATTCTGTTCCGATTCTAGCGCCTCTTTATATGTTAGACCAGATCTTCCAGTTCGTTCACACGTCCACAGGAGGCTGTTACACAATATCACTCTTTCGTAGAAAGCACTAAAGTAAAGGAGAAAAATAGTCAAAACGTCTTAGTATATCTATAGTTGAACAATGAAATGGGAGCCATGTTCTTTCCCCATGTTGGATGCTCTAAGTACTGTGGGGAAGCTGCCGTAGTTCAGTTAACTGTCCCATAGAAAATGGGATGAACCTAAATCACCTGTACAACTAAAAAAAAATTGAACATGGGTAAAAAGTAAATAAGATAACTCACTCGTAATTCCTGAATACTTCTCCAGTTAATTCACAGAATAATATCTCTTCATCTGGATCCAAATCTTTCGGCGGCTTTTCTGGCTGAAATGGTTTTCGTCTTAGTAGCGGCATTAGGCTAACGAAGCGGGCTCGAGTTCTGGCTCAGTACGTGTATCTACACTCGGAAATGCTACTTTTATTAATACATAAAGCTAACAATGGAGCAACACTGAATATAAATTACCCTGCTACCCTGGAAGGCCTGCACTCGAAGTTTACCGCGTTGAAATTTAAATTCTCCCTCGCGTGCCTTCCATTTGGTTTTGATGTGTTGCCGCCAAAGGCGCAGGCGGAAATTAGGGATAGCTTCAATCATCTTAAAAGTCATTGGATAAAAGTTACCCAATCGAAGGAAATTGTATTGTCATTTTCTATGTTCGATTGTTTATGATTTCGAATAGAGGCAATGTTTTGAGGTAAAGTTTGGCGGGAAAATGTTATCCTTTTAAAATCTGGTATAAACAGATACATTATCAAGCGTCAGTCGAAGACTGTGCCAATGATGCTTATAAAGATGATCGTGGCGATGATCAGTAATGCAGTGGTCATGCTGTACCTCACGAAATAAGGAAAAAGGGATTTCTCGACTTTGAGAAAATAGTGGAACATTTTAATCACAAATTGTGATCAATTGTCAAAAGTGCATTGCAAGCACCAAAATTTCTAAGATGCTGCTTATCACGACATTCATCATGATATTCATGATCATTATGATCATCATCATGATCAGCAGCAGCAGCAACATCATTATCATCATCATGATGATCATCATCTTATCACCCAGAGGCATAGCTAGATTTTTTTCCCCGGAAGAGGGCGTTAATATGCTGGATACACTGTACTACCTCTTTGAGGCACGAAAATTTCTTGCCAATTGTAAAATCGTTGTTTATCATTTGTCTATGTGACCTACATGGACTTATCACAAGTTTGTAAGATTTAACTAGTAGATTTGAAGGACAGCAAAGATTTTGGAGACTGAGACTGAGAGCTATTGCCTCTACCCCCGCCACTAGTTACGGCCCTGTCACAATTATTTAAAACGTGTACTTTTAATTTTGCTATGTACTATGTTAAGTTAGTTTCTCCAAATAAGAAAACGTCTGCTTTCAAATAAAACATTTTAAACAAAATATCAATTTAAATGTAAAATCGAAGGGGCAAGTCCTCTTCGATTCTAAATTTAATTGCATATTTTGCTGCAAGTGTATTAAGGGACATTACCTATTGGTTTTGCAACTATGCTGATGTCAATTCGAACACAGTTATGTTTGAATTTGAGGGTCGTTTTCCTTAGAGGTCGATGAAAAGTAACTTTCGAACTTGTTGTTTGACAAAGTCATTCAGAAATATGTTGTTACAAGCATTCTTTTGATGGATTTGTGATCGCATCCTGCTGATGATCCTGGTTATTTAAATCTTATTTATACGCTCGACGATTTTGGAGCACAAAATGCTTTTTCGGATTTCATCTTTTTCATGAACAACTTCTTCTACAAGCTGAATTGGAGACTCTAGTTAAGTATTGTGTCCCCAGTCCTTAGTTCCTCGTTCTTACTTCTCAGTCCTTAGTCCTTAGCCCCCCGTCCTTAGAGTTTAGTGCCTAGTCCTTAGCCCGTAGTCCTCAGTCTTTAGCCCCCGGTCCTTAAAGCTTAGTGTTTAGTCTTTAGCCCGCAGTCCTCAGTGCTCAGTCTTTAGCCCCCAGTCCTTAGAGCTTAGTGCTTAGTCCTTAGTCCTCAGTCCTCAGTCCTCAGTCTTTTAGTTCTTAGTCCTTAGCCCGTAGTCCTTAGTCCTTTGTCCTCAGCCCTTAGCCCTCAGTGCTTGGTCCATAATCCTTCATAGTTCTTAGCTTCAGAAAATACGCGTAGCATATAGCAGCCATAGTTAAAATCGATATGATTGAGTGCCTGCTTCTATGCAAGGTACTAAACCAAAGTTTGATGTTTAAATGAAAATGTAAGCAGAGAGAATAGACGTTACAATATATGCTTAACTCAATTTTGTAAATCTCATGATTGTTACTACCAACTTCTATCAGACATGAAAAGTATTATCTTGTATTCCCAGATGAAGAACAGATATTACTCCTTCAAAAGCGGATCCTCTCCAGATGAGTCGCAGTGAACAGGGTATGAATCTGTGCGTTAACACCCAATCTGACTTTAAAGCAGACGACTTAACCACTCAGCCACCACTTCTTTATTTTGACAAAGCTTATCTCCCTAAATAAGTGCCATCGCATAGATCCGTAAGTGAGTCCTCTAAAGGAGAATAGCAGTGAACAGGATTCGAACCTGTGCTACTTCGCTACGTAACGCAAAAAAACCAGACATCCTAAAACAATTTTTATCCCGTACAGTTCCTCTCAGAATTTAATTACCCACTTCAAAGCTACTTGAAAGTCAGCAAAAATTTACTGAAAAAAAAGTATTTGCTGGACGCACGCTTGCTAAAATCTGGTCGGACCTTGTGATTGATAGCAACACAGTTGCAGAAGAGTTTGTTGAAAATGCTGCACCTGTTATCATGGGGACAAGGTCAGAAGAGTGGAATCGTGTTGTGTTCGACAGTCGCAGTTTTTCTTACAAACTGTAAAATGTGCCGATGAGAAAGTTGAACGAGTTTTCAATTATCACACCTTAAAGTGGAATTTTTACCACCACGGGTAACAGTTGTACATATGCTAAGCGGAATTGAGTGGGCAAAAGACGATAGGGATGCTACGTACTTGTTTCTGTATCAAAATATTTCATTGCGAAACACTCTTATGCCCCATCAAGCAACAAAGAAATATCCCAAGGAAATACCGTACGAGCAGTGGATTGTTCCTGTCCATCTTTGAAACACGATGTTTTAAAACGACAGATATGCTCAGGTTGTCGCTAGTACTTTGGGACCATCAACGTAAAAACACTTCATATGGATAGTCACTGGAGTGTGCGACCACGTGAATTGTGGGTTTTGGAATTTCAAGAAATGGAGGGGATGTCTATGTACAACGTTGATCTTGAAAATTTGGCTGATGTTCGAAAGGAAATTGGGACCTCAGTTTTCGATACTGATGAAGTTGCTCCAATCTGGTCGGATAAAACTGGTACTGAATACATATTAATTGTCTTAAATAGTTTTGGATAAATCTTTTGGAGTTATCATCTCCCTGACCCATTGTGGTGTTCTATACACTCGGTCTTTATAAATGCGTTGTCATCTTTTGGGGCCAAGAGGGAGTGTCTCAAATGAACGTAACATAATGAAGGGGCCACTACGTGAGGGGTTTGGGGGGTCAAAATGATCACATTTTCCCCTACATACCTTTTGAATGACCCCTTAAGGCGTCTGCCTCGAAAAAAGATGGGATACTTCCGCACAGGTTCGTAATTTGTTCACTGCGACTCTCCATGAGACGGTTCACTTTTGTAGTAGCACTATGACGTTGTTAGAGATCCAAAAGGCCAGTTAATACTTGTCGGGGGATAACATTCTGCAAATTTAAGCAGGGGTGGCCTAGTGGTAAAGACATCTGATTATCCGGCACAGGTTCAAATCCTGTCCACTGCGACTCTTTTAAAAAGGATAGATTTTTGCAATGGTGCTATGTTATCGTTTTACATCACAAAGGCCAGGTGCAATGTATCACGGGATAATATTTTGCCAATTCTAGCAGTGCTGGCCGAGTGGGTTAAGGAGGCTGACAAACAATCAGATTGATATTCCCGCACATGTTCGAATCCTCTTCACTGCGACTATCCTTGTGAGGATTCACTTTTACAGCAACACTATGATATTGTCTTAGACAAGGAAAAAACAGTTGTCACTTTTCGGGGAAGACAAATTAAATGCCATGAAAACAGATTGGATATTAACGTACTGTTCCATACCCTGCTCCATACGAGTCATTTTGATAATAGTCACCTTTGCACCACTTCTGTGGTATTGTCTTAGGTCCTAAAGGCCGGTTGATACTCATAGGTGGAGAAAAAGGCTTGCCAATTCAACCAGTGGCGGCCGAGTGGTTAAGGTGTCTGACTTGAAATGAGATGGGTTCTTCCCGCACAGATACATATCCTGTTCACTGCGACTCTCAATGAGAGAATTCACTTTTACAGCAGCACTCTGACAATGTTTAAGATCACAAAGGCCAGCGGAACTTATCATGGCAGATGAAATCAAACAGTGGTCAAGCAGTGGTGGCCGAGAGGTTAAGGCGTCTGACTAGAAATCAGATGGGATATTCCCGCACAGGTTCGAATCCTGTTCACTGCGGCTCCCCTTGCGAGTATTTACTTTGCAGTAGTAATGTGATATTGTTTAAAATCACAAAGGCCAGTTGATGCTTATCGCGGCAGACCATTGGATATTCCCG
>JAAAKL020002248.1:0-26876 GCA_010016065.2 Carybdea cf. marsupialis auct. non (Linnaeus, 1758) | reverse complement strand
TGTTTGTAAAATGTTGAAGTTTACTGCTTGATCTTTTCAAAATGTATTTATGTGTCTCTGCTATAGTGCAAACCTTTGTGACATTTCTACAAGCTATCGAGTCACCATACGAGGTAGGTAACGCAACAGCTGTACAAGTATCTTTTTGCTTCTCTGCAGTTAGTTTTTAATTGAAATTACCCACTTGCTATCGCTATCAAATGATAAGAATTAGTAGAGTTCAGTAGAATGAGTATGAAACGTCACCTTTGAAGTAAGTGAAATTCGATACTACATCTAGTGTTTACATTTATGTAGAACCGCATTCGCTGTGATTTATTTTTCGAAATGATTGCGATAACTGTGTTTCGTCACAAAAGAAGCGATGTAATGACGACGTGTACATGTAGTATTCCAATTGCCATTTTATGCCTCGACATCAAAATGATCATTTTGTCGTGTTTCATTCTTTTCTCTCCTTGATATCCTGATAACTGTCTTTTTCCCTAATGTCATTTTTAGAATCATTTGGTATCCACCATGACATTGTAAATAAGTTCCCGCCTTGTCACATGATGTTGCAGTTGTAAAAGTTTAGATATTGCACTGTAAACCATGATATAAGTAACTTCACCGCATTATCAGACATTCTTCTCATATCATCTTAGATTAGCGTCATGTCAGACTGCAGGCCTTACTGAAACCTATTCTCATTTCCATCGAGGACTAGTCTTATTTTTTACAGTGTTTCGTTTAATTTTATCTACTTTTTATTTTTTACAGATAGCTAATTCATTAAATGTTCTAGTAAGACCATAATTTGACGCCGACGTTCCTTCTGCCACTACCCGCATAGAGAATTCGTATACTTTTATAAGAAGAATGACCTTAGACTTATACATTGGCTTCAAATATGATTTAACCCTATTACTTTCATAATACCAACTGTATACAGTACAGTGATAGCTCTGCCATAAAAAATGATCTGATAAACTTTGCGCATTATGAAATGACCTCATTCAGTGGAACCATTGTCTGGGGGAGTTAACAGGTCAACACTGCAGACTTGAGCGTAGACACTGACGTTCATGCCATCACCAACTCTATAGAATATCTATGAACGAAAAGGAGATTCCGGTATGATATAACTGTTAGAAGCATTCGATATCGTGTAAAGTTGTAGCAGGACAGGTTTTCAACTGGTTTAGGAGTTCTGATATGACGAAGTAACTACTAATACGGTGGAGGTGAGGCTTCTGTTTAAGGACATTATTCCTTTCCAATGTTGATACGTGAGGTATGTGATTTTTGTTGCAATGATTTGCCTTTTAATCCATAATTAGATTTCTCACGTTTTCATTGGATAACTGCTCAGATCATTTTATCTTTCTCGTTTCTACTTGTATTTTAGTTGCGAGAACATATTCAGTTTTATCTCGGAGATAATGCTGACTCCAGGGCGTTTGCCACTCATTTCTCAGAATTCCAGAGAAGGCAGAACGAAGCCAAGAAAACGGTAAAGTTTACTTCAGTTTCAAGGTTTCCTTTTCTGTACTATGGGCCCTAACGGCACAACACAAGGTACTAGATGAATAATTATTATAGTTTATCTTCCTCTTTTAGTATTCTCGTATGCCACTGGAGATGACATTGGGACTGGTTGACGACAGAGGAAAAGCAGACACGGCGACCAATTTTGCCCCTACCTGCAGTCCTTTTGGCTGAAATGACAGAGGGCACGAATTTTTGTATTTATACACAAACAAACAAACTTATACATGTACACACAGCTAAGCTTATACGCACCCACACACTTCGATTTGTTTTCCTTGAGTCCGAATTCACTCGTTCATTGTCCTAATTAATAATACTCTTTTTTTCAAGCCAGAGACAGGAGGAAGATTGTTGAGACTTACGAATCTTTAAGTGGAACCCTTGTATGAATATGTGTGCCAACCTATAATATATGTACAAGTTAAAGAGTACAAGCATAATCTATAACTGTCACTGACTGATAAACTTTCTTCGAAGACATCATTTTCTCTGTTTTCGAGGTGGTATTGGAGAAAATACAACATTGATATCTTTAATTCTTTATAATTCTCTTTTAACTTATCTACAAAAGTACGAGAAATCGTTGATAGCATACAAAGATGTTATCCGCCTCCAATGGGTTAATCATAAAGTAATTTAGTTGTCTATATTAGTCTGTACACTACTAGGTGTATTGTTAGAACAAGAAATGTGCCGCTCAATGGCAGACGTATGCATATTTTGTGTATAAAAATTCCCAATTATCGGAGGCAGCCTCCTCTTTCTTAAGATTAGCAATATACTGTATCTTTGAGAACACAAAAGTCTTGACCTTTCTCCCACTTTCTGATGTTTCCTTGCGTAGAAAGCACTGTTACATACTCTCAGGTCTCTAATAGACGAGGGGGGTTGGAAAAAATTTCTAGAATTAATAGCCGGGAGGGTTTGAATAGTAGAGGGGTTGGAAAAATGCTCAAGAATTAATAGCTGGGGGTGGGGAAAAATGACATTCCTTACGTCATGGAAACAGGTTTAATATATAACAATGATGTGCAATAGGCGTTTTACAGTACTTTATATATTAACGAAATATTAACAAAAGATACTAACAATAGTATATATACTTCAACAAATTCAAGAGTTTTTACGCATGGATTTTTAAATATTACATAATGCTTTCATGAAGGTAATTTATACAATGATCATGGAGTTACAATGCACTAGCAGAGAACTTTGTGTTTTTAAGTCTTGTTTGATAGATGTCCTGCTTGGAACTTTCTGCCAAAATTAATAAGCGGTGGTGGTGGGGGGGGGATTGTAATAAGAATGCCCTGGGTGGAAAATTTTCCAAAAATTAATAAGCGGGGGAAGGACGTCTATTAGAGACCAGAGAGTACTGTAGAAGCCTTTTATGTGCTTGATTATATCAAACTTCTTACAATCTAACTTCGTTGTTTTCAAAACCGTTAGACGGCCTACGAAATGAGGCAATTTTCTAATCTACCAAAATTTGGAACTTTTTCTGACCATTATGTT
This sequence comes from Carybdea cf. marsupialis auct. non (Linnaeus, 1758), assembly GCA_010016065.2. NCBI lineage: Eukaryota > Metazoa > Cnidaria > Cubozoa > Carybdeida > Carybdeidae > Carybdea > Carybdea cf. marsupialis auct. non (Linnaeus, 1758). Next base: position 23,828 of record JAAAKL020002248.1, on the reverse strand, counting down.
GACACCATTTGAATTATGCGGTTGCACTTTCCTTGACGCCTAAAATGGGCTGGAACAAGTGTTTATGAATGTAACTACGGTACTTGCACCGTGTTGTTCCAGGTTTAACAAACCTGTTAGGCGTGAAAATGTCTTGGGATTGAGCTGTTGGGCATGAAATTTGATTCTCGATATCTTTAGCTGCATTGAACTAATACATATTTGGCAAAATTTGAGTGTCGCCTTCTGCGTAACACACGTAGGAGGAGTCGAGTCTCTCTTCTCTAACTGATTAGTATCAATTTACTGAAGTTAGGCAAAGAAATTTTTGAAAAGTCCTTCCTTCTTTAATAAGCAGCTGTTTCCAGGTTTGAATTGACCAACTTTTTCCAATTATCCTTCCTGCGTTGGCAACTATCAAATCTGAATAATAGACCAGCTTAATTTTCAATTCTATCAGTGGCTATAAAACATGAAAGCCAGCAATTAGCATGGGCGGAGATGTGGTGGAAGGAAACTGAATCTCCTCGACATTCGAAGTATATTTTAGAAGGCCGACACATCTTCCATTTTCGTACGAGGTTTCTCTAGACCTTAAACATGATTCAAATAAAGTGATGATAATGTTATAAGAAGAACAAAGGGGCGAAGAAAGACGACCCTATACGCTCTGAATACAGGTGGAAATGGCTACTAATTTCGCTCCAGCTGGTAGGGGTAAGATGCTTCCAACTCAACCACAATAACTCAAGTATTTTATGGTTGTGAACTACACTTGAAACGAATACTCCAGCCAGCGCTATTATGAGCCGGAGCTCTGCCAAAGGTTATCATCAGAACCCATGGCTTGTAAAGAACGGCTCTGTTTCAGTTTGTGCAGCCTTTCAGGGTGTTAGGAAGGTCCCTGGAAACAAACGCAAAGTATCACAACGGGAAAGTTTTGCTACTGATGAACTTCAATGCCATGCACCCTAGTGTAACCAGGAAATTCGTAAAAGGGTCCGAAGTGCTTCATTTCTTTGTGGAAAAATGACTGTGGTGTGTATGCGTACACAGTATTTGAAAGGAGTCTTCCAATTACTGTTTTGACAACACATGTTATTACTGTAAATGATGCCGTAAGGTATAATTCGGTGAACAAACTCATCCTACTTTTCTCAGAGGAATGTACGTCAGGATGTAAACAACTCGTTACACCATCATATCGTAACCAAATGTTTCCGTTACCAAATTTTGCACAAAATGCAAGGGGAAACAGAATCATTCAGTCTTGCTGCAGCAGCAATCCATATGGGAACGATTCTGGAAAATAGAAACTGAAAGGTCTGTGCCCTCTGCCACTCGATTCCGTTGAAATATTAAGCGCTCCTGACATCCAAGAGACATCAAAATTGTAATCAGATGTAAATAAACTTTTCTGCGCCTTCAAAATGTAAGCTATGTTGTTCTGGTAAACCGTTTCAAATGCCAGTTCTGCTTCGTTACAATCGTTACATCGATCACTACTCTGGCAACTTCAATTTCACTTGTACCTCATGTTACTGTTCCAAGCAAACTGCTGGTACTCTTGCTGCCTTAAAGTTGTTGTACATTCTAAGTTTATCAAGTTGAATTTAATGGGGAAAAAGCTTTCATATCACTTCATGAGTGACTGTGAACAAGTTAATAATTTATACGCATGTGTCACGTCCAACGAGTTTTATTTTGCGAGTTCAGCTTAAAGTAACTTTCACACTTTGTTGGTTGACTAGAAGCAATATCCATGTCCAATACCTTAGCTAGAAGCACCTCCCACTCCCGACCGGTTAACTGAGAGTACTATCTACGCCCTACTGTTTAACAAGAAGTAACTTCCACGCCCAATTGGTTAACTATCAGTAACCTAATTGATCTGTTGTACTAGACACAGTTATCAGAATGTGTTCCTACTTCAGTATTTCCTACTATAGCATTAAGGGCAGACAGAACAGTGGCTTCATATTGCAACCTCTTTCCATCATAAAAATACCTAATGGATCCAACATTTTGGTGCCCTGACATTCTGTTGTCAAGTGTGTTAAAGGCAAAGCTTAGCAACAAATATTCAATAATTTACTCCTTTTAAGATGCTATTTGTGCACCTGGACGTGCATGCAAAGTTCATAGAAAGCAATAAGTTGGCAATTGTTCTGATAGGGAACATTTGCCACCCCTTCAACAGGTGGGGTATTAATTGTACGTTAGATTACTTTCCGTAAATAGCGAAATCATTTGTCAAACTAGAAACGCACTTCGTTGCACTTGCATCAATCTGGTTCCGTGCAAAGCACGATATTACTCAAAAACATGCCTATTTACTATTACCAACAACAGAGAAAAGAAACGAATTAAGTACTAAACGAACCATGATTGGACCAAAAATAAACAAAACGAAACAGAGCGCTCCAATTTAAAACAATCCCAAAGGAAACAAAACTTTGGCAAAACGTTCTAAAATCAGATTGGAAAGGATACCCCCAAAATAGAAAATTTGTCATCAATGTCATAATCGTCATATTAGTCCCCAGTCTTTAACCGGTGGGCATCGGCATTTAGCTCTACATACCAACTCTTTTGCGCCATGTGATTTGAGCAAGGAAGGACTGACATCAGGCCCGTCTATCAAATCCGATTATTTTAAATTTTCTCTTTTTCATCATACCTCTTTAAAATACCGGAAATCAGTATTCCAAAGATTTTCATTTCGAAATAAACGAATGTAAGTACCGTGAAGTATCGACAGAATAGCTTGATATAATGAGGAAAAACCCGCCATGTATTCATGCAAGAATAAGGAAATAATGAGATATCGATCGTTATGTTTAAATTTTCATGCAACAGGAAAGTAATTTGGCATTGATTGAAAACAAATGCAAATATCATAAAAGTTGACCTTCGCACTTCAAAAGTGAGCCCCTTAAGAAAGCCCACGCTGAAACCAAGGGCGGATATACTCGAAAACAAAAAAGTATGTTTTCACAGCCTAAAGGACAATCATTGTGATCTTTCGCTGATCTTTATTAAAGACCCTAAGAAGCATTTACAGCTGGTATTAAAAACAAAAATATAAAAATAAGATACATAGATAGTACTTTTGAAACGTCATCCTTATTATCTATTTTCCTGAGCTCTACTTGCATATTGAAATTCTGAAGATCGGGGAACATCATTCAAGCTCGCGCAGGTGATTGTTACTGGTAGCGTCATACTATTAACACATTTATAGAATAATAGATAAGGTCGTGTTGGATTCTAATGGCATCATCCGTGACATGATAAAGCATTTTCGTGGCATCGCCCACAATATCTGAATGTAGATGTCAGCTCGTAACACTACTTGATTCAAGAATACCTCAAAGGCCTCAAATCGGAAGCATCACCTTGTCTGACACCGTTTGCTTTGCTTGCATCTTTTACCTCTTTCACGTATTTTTTGCATCTCTAAAGCTGTATACTTTGGTGAGCACTGTACCACTACTATCTGTTCAGTGTTTCTACAATCCTGGACTAATAGAAGTTAAACTTTTACTAAATTTCGGTGAAAATGGAACAAATCACGCAAGACATTTGCCACGTGAAAGGGGTGTCCAGGTCTGGTATTATTTGTTTTCTAGGCCTCTCCTCTTAGCAGCAAGGTCTGACATGCAAGTGCCCAAAATGCTCGTTTGCAAACTTAACAATATTTTGGAACGGGGGTTCAGGAAACTTGCATATTTCAAAGTTTAAAGCTGTAGGAAGTCTTGAGGAAGGAACATGAGAAATTAAATCGTAAGTCGCTTATAAGAGAGTTAAACAAAAAATGCTTTTTAGAAACTCCTGACGACTAGAAACCTCAATAGTTTGAAGGGATACTCGAGGAAAGTGAAAACGTCATCACCGGGAAATATCACCACATTTTCACTTTTCTCTAGTATCCCTTCAAACTTGATATTTTCAAATCCTCTCTTCCCTATACCAAACCTCATTGTAATGACGTTTATCTCTCTCAGCTATTTCAAGTCCCAACATTGGACAGATAGTCTTAAGAAGATACTGTGCCCCCTTCAGTTACCCCTCATGTTTTTAAAACATCGATTCCGGAGAGTAACATACCAGTGTTCCCTTGTACCACGGGGAAAGGGGCAGATACCAACTAACAGTATCAAAGAAAGCGCCTGTGGCTACTTTGCTGCACGTTTTTCCGGATTTGGTCAAAGTTCCGTGATATCTTATCAAAAATTCTGTCCACGGGTGGAGGAATTTTACATCGGAAGTTAGACAATGTGCCAATGTATCCACTTTGACGAGAATTGGCGACAAGCTTAATTGAATTAATAAGGCAGCTCTTATACGTAGAAGATTTCAGTTTTCTGCTACCACCAACTTATTTAACTGAAATACAATTTAAACGTTTTTGGTACTGGGGGCTGGATTTCGGGGATGTTGCGTGTGGGGCGTTTGTCAGAAGGATATATACTGGGGTTGTAAAGGGCTCTGTCCTGGTATCTGAAGAAGAGGGTGAGCTAAGGGTGAAATATAGTGTGGCGCGCACTCGATCTCTTTTTTCAAATTGTCTCGAATGACACGGCGATCGATTACTCTCGGTAACTGTTCTCCTGTAAAGGATTTTAACGACGTGGCAAATTTACAGTAGAGTAAACTAAACCCGTTTTAATTTAGATTATTGCTTCTTCCACTGATCAAATTGTAATTTAAGAGCAATTAAGTTCTCTATCCAGAAAAGAGGCTTTTTACTTCTTTGCACTCCAGAACTCCTTAATACGGAGACCCGGAACTAGACTATCTGCTTTTCACTATCAAAAGTTGTAGTTATACGTACACTGTCGTTGTTAAACAGAGATTTCCGACGCTAAGTCAGCAAAAGAGTCTTCTCTGAAATACTCTTACCACAGTAGAGCCCCGATAACCTATGGTCACTGGCGGCAATAAACAGGCACTCTCCAGCCATATAGGGGAAACAACAACTAAAAGAAGATATCAAGTTACCTTCCTTAATAAATCGTATGTTTGGTTAACAAATCACACAGTATCTTTCTCATCAATTATATCTACATATCTCGGAATCCAATTAATCCTACTTAGACAGAATCAATCAATAGGTCTAATGTTCCGATCGAATTTTCCTCTAGAACGTCTTAATCTTGTTTAAGATCTTCACTGCAGCAACTTCCGACTGATATTACGCTACGATCGAAATCGAGTATGCTACCAGAAAACAAAAACAAACCAAATGTGGAGAGTCATAACCTAGAATAAATCTCCTAAACAAAACTAAAATACATCTACGTCTCACATTGTTCATTGCTCTTTGATCCGCCTGCCGAGCGATTTCAACGACTTGAAAAGTCGACCTGCATAACAAGATTGTAAGGTTTCTCTCAATGAGGTATTAATGGCGACTTTCCGAAGAGGGCTTCCCGAAGAAAGTGTGTAAGAATTGCGAGCAGAAGAAACATCATCTTCCTACCAGTCGCGGTTCCAAACCTCCCCACTATACATTTCGGACTTTCCTGACTATTGAAGCTCATTCTAACTTCCTTTAACCTGTGAATACAAATCTAAAGCTTTTATGTACGTTATCACGTTTCCGTTTCATTTTTCTTGAACTTTAAAATTAAATCAAATTTCTCTTCTATGATCAGAACTTTTATATCCGTAGATATACTGAGGGCATTTAAAAATCTGTCACCTCCCCCAACTCCTTCCAAATTATGAAATATGAAGATAAAAAGTAACTGTCCCGGTCGCGAGGAGCAGATGTAACATGATTTAGGGGTGACATGCAACATTTTCGAGGGGTGGAGAGGGTACATGGTCCACAACCTATGTGTCACGATCACGACCAGTATAGATACAAAAAATGTCACCTTTGAAAAGGTAAAGCTAAAAATCATGTGGCTAGTGAATGGATACGTAAAATTAGTACTAGGTGCTCTACACAACTCTTTGCCCAAATTATACATCAAATGAAAGAAACACGAAATAAAAATAAGCATGAGTGGCAACTATTACATGAATTACTTCAAGTAAAAACACGAAGTGAGACCAATAACGCATTCAAAAATTCCCTCCTCATACAAGCATGAGATAAAATGACATCTGCAGTTACCTTCTCGTGTTATGATGGAAAACATGATACAGACAGTAACGTTCATTCATTCAAGGTTACACAATTCACACCATACTGAAGTTTTATCCTTATAATATTTATCCCTGTCCACTAAAGATACTAATTCGTGTCAATGACATAAAAAATGACAGTAAAAAAGGATTCATGAAAATTTTAATTCCAGTTTTTAAAACAAAACTACCCGGCGTCTACAAGCCAAAAATGTCCGTTTCCAGTGTTTCCAGAGCAACGCAAGATTGCGTGCTTCAATGGAAGACAAATTCTGTGACTATCTCATTTCTTCTTCAATTCACGTGGTCATAGAACAAACTTGCCAACTTATATCGGATAAAAAAGGCCAAACATGATCCCAAAACCTAGAAAAAAGTAAATAAATCAACTTAGAAAAAGCCGATTTAAAAACGTTGATACGTGACTTTGATAAAACGGCCAACTACAGAAGAACCTCTACAACGAGCTTTACATCCAGAACAATTCTTTTTGCCTCTTGATCAAATAACCATGTCGCAGTACCAAATCGATGATACGTTCAACTTCACTTAATTTCAACTCTCTACTCAGGCCATGCAAACAAATTTTAAAAGGAAAGTCTCCGTGAATTCTACTATTACAATTACTGAAGCTGTACTTTATAGGGAAACACAACAGCAATCAAGCAGTATAAATCATGCTAAGCACGGCTCGGCATAAAATGCATTCTTCCCATTGCGTAGTCCTTTCTACTGATTTTGTACTCCCAGGAGTGTCAGACGAGGAAAGCCTTAAGTACAAAAATGATTTCATTATTTCATGCTATCCTACTATTTTATATCATTAGGAAACAGCTTGATATATATTTGCCTGAGAGTACCTGGTTGCTGGACTGTGATGCGTCATTGATAGCCTTATATAGCAGCTGGCATAAAAAAAGGGTGAAGAGTGTGTTCCTGGGTGCATTTTACCTTAGTGTGCACTAATACAAAGCTGACCTTTATTGGTGTCCACACAAGCACACTCTACTCAATGCAACACATGGTTGATTGACATGAAATTGCTCTGGTTTTTTAGGTTTACACAAAATCTTACACTATTGGCTCATGATGTTTGTTTCACAAGGAGATCCTTCATCTGAACAACTAGTAACTCAAGAGTTAACTCACCTGGACCAGCATTAAAGCTTGTACTAATCGCTTCTCATGAAGAGGGCCACAGACTTTAATTACGAAGTTGATTAAGGTCATATTGTTGACCTCCATGTAAGCTTCGTCTTCTCCAACATTCTCATTGACATGTAACAGGCCTAAAGGTGAAGCAACTGATATGATCACTTGACCAAGAAGGCTTAGGTCTGCCTTCTTGAACCTGGAAACACTCATCTCCATCTTATCTGTTTCGGGGTTATACCTAGACGGAACGAGACGATAATAACTGAAATATAATACAATGTGGGGAAAGGGCTGAGAAATATTGACCACTAAGCTGCCATAAAGCCTACTGTAAAATTACACATCAACTAACAGTCCATCTATGTGAACAATAAAAGAGTCTAACATGCAGTTATCAACTTCCAACTATCTACCATGAAATTAATTCACAAGTGTTCGTTTAAAAAGCCACCGGAAAGTTTCGAACATTAAAACGAACCTTACTCGTCTTCACCGGTCGCGTCAAAATCATATGCAAGGAAAAAGGATACATCCGAAATGTTGATGCATTTGATTTCTTTTGTAACATTTATGTGAAGTGGTTATTAACGGTTATCTTTGTAAAATTTATCTGCATGTAGATTTCATGTGATTGATAAGTTATCCTTTTACTACAAGCCACTAAGCTTTAAAACTCGAACACGCGCTCCTTCCAATCATTATCAATTTTACTACACAAGGATACGCCTCCCGATTTACTAGCCCCTTGATTAAGCACCGTCTCCAAACAAGTATCTTATATTATGGTCATTCATAGTATTTTTAGATATAAATAATTGAAATTGTTAACTTCATATTCATACTACATCAGAAACCCGAGTAGATGTAACCACTCGTTTGTTTCTTAACATGCAGACGTCTGTCTTAACGTACTTTCATACGCGCTCTCGAAATGTGCCTTTAAAACTGTACCTTTTCTTAACCTGTATGCTGCTCCGATAGGGGTTTCGTAAGTACTTTATGCCCTGTCATACGGCCCAAGCACTATTTGGTCCTAATATCCGGCGAACACCTCTGATCAGGGCCATCTTGCTTTGTCTGGGAATCGGGGCTTTCAACGCCCTTCAGTTCGAGTTTTAGGTCTCTAGATTCATAACAGTGGATGCCGTTCTCGGAAGCCAGGTAGTAGGACTGGCGATTGGATTTTAATATTGTACGCACAGCAGTTGCTACGATAGGTGCCAGTACTTAGAAAATCCATAGCCAACAAAAAAACGTAAAATCGTTATGCTAGCTGACTCCGCAAACCAAAGTAAAAACCGCGAAAATATACACATAACCAGAAATAAAAACGTTCTGAAAACTAAGGTTTCATTAAATTCAACAGAAGCAAAGCTGAGCGCAGCTAATACGATGGCTATCATTGGTTCACAAATGGCATCGTATCAAAAAGAGCTTACACTAAATACACGGCTAATATGATGCTGAATACTAATGAATCTGAATTTTAAAAAAATCTGACAAGCTTGGTATTGACTCACCTCGGTAGCCTGTGCCTTGGGCAAGGAACAAGCCGAAATAATTGAGGTGTTGAGTAAAGAAAATTGACTATTTGCGGAATAAAGAACAGCAGGACTGTTTTGCTAAAATGCCCAAGAATTCCGATTACAGCAAACGTCATACCAGCAAAGTAGCAAAAGGTATCGCCCACAAACACATTGGCAGGATACCTAAAAAAAAGGAGTTTTTAAATCGTTATACAATCACCGGTCTTAATATATCTTTATTAGCAACAAACGTATTTTTACTATCACGTATCAAACTACATAGGTTACAGTAAGCGTTATCTAACGAATCTAGATAAATATAGATACTGTGATTTTCTTGTTACGACTAGGGAGGTAGAGCATATTATAATATGGGTTGACCTAGTTCGGTTGTAAGAGAAACACTTGAACTCTGACCTGGCTCTTGTCACCTTGTAATATCATGATCACCTTTATTATACAACTCTGGATATTTGAGTATGACATATTGGAAGATTCTTCCTTGAAGCTGCCTCTTAAAACAAAGGACAGGCACTTACTAACGGTCTAAATTCTTAACATAGCATCAAAAAATGTGGCTGGTCTCCTTTAATACACTTCAGAACTAACAATCACTCATAAAGACAACTCGAGGTTCTTCTCACGCAGAAAAGCTGGTGTACATAATTAACGGCAAAGAGTTACTGCGTGTTCTTGAATGCAGAATACAATTAAAAATCATGGCGCAGAATAAAATCTTAAGTGACAAGCGCTTACCAGTTATGATAAAGCAGGCCACCACAGACGCCAGTAAACGGAACAATAAAATACAAGGAAAACATATGGGTATCCCTGCAACATCGATTCAACTCTATGATGTTAAATACCATGATGGATGATGCTATGATGAAGGACTGCGCGGCTTCTAAACCGTTGATGCCAGCCAAAATATTGATGGCGTTTGTGCAGAAAACTGCTAGCATTCCCATGTACACATAGTAGAAGATTCCTAAACGACAGAGACGTAAATTCACGTAAGATACAACGTGTGTTTTCTCTATCGTACTATATACAAATAGTATCCCATCTTACATCGCATTTCCTTGAGTAAACGGTGCCTTTCAAATACTTCCTCTAATAAGCACCCCCTAAACAGTGGAATTGAAATACAACTGCACGCGTTCTGGTATTTAATAGGCAATATATTTAATCATAATTCAAGAATGGAAATATTATAACATTCTATTGGAGATTTAATACTTGTTGCAAGACCTTTATACTCCAAGGGTCTATTGAAAAGTTAAAGTTGTTTTGCCGGAAGAAAGTCTTTAAAGAAAAGTAAGCGCCAAGCTTCAATGAGCATCTCCCTTAACTAAGCGCCCCCTAATAAGGTAAGAAATTTGAATAAGCACAATGATGCTTATGTAAAAAATATTGTAAAACCCACACTAACAAAACAGCGGTGTTAACTTTATCAATTCCTTTCTACTGTACTACACGACTAAAAAATACGTTAAGCCTAGATATCCTAAAACAATTGCTTTCTGTTATTCAAAGCTTACGGAGTAGTTATGAGCTGACTTCATTAACCATCATCATCAACGTCTTGGCTCATTTGACGAGGCCTCTCCCCTAAATGTCTCTCTTGTATCACAATAAATGTAAAGCTGGGTGTTCCTAAGTGTGCGCTCAAAAAATCTCCCCTACTGTTGATTTATCAACTTGAATCGGTTCTTTGTGAATATCCCTTGACCATATGTTTCTTCATCCTCTCTCCTCCCTTCCAACCTTTTATCAGAGCGACCACGAGGAGACTCTGCTATTTCACAACCTTGCCAACCGCAATAGTTATTCACGGACTCAAATGAGCCCCCAGCACTCTTACCTGTAGCCGCTCTAGGTACCACCTTCCGAAGGTACTTTGTTAAAGTTAAATGTTTTCAATTCTATCTATCTCTTCCTCCAAGAACGCCATCTTTGCAATAACACCACAAAGAAGCTCACACTGACGGTTACACTGGCTTTTCTTGAACTGTTATAGATGTCAGTACATGGACCGTTTGCATTACTCTTTTGTTTAGGGTTGTGCAGTTAGAGAAGGCACGACAGGGAAAACTTCAGCTCTCATGATCAGAAGTAAAGAAGACATGATAACATAAACTATACGTCGTTTGGTTCCTAAAAGCCTCGATCATCTCATAGTTACTTTTTAAACACAACGAATAGGCAGTGACGAAACCCGAGAGGAGGCAGTGACGAAACCCGAGAGGATGCAGTGACGAAACCTGAGATGAGGCAGTGACGAAACCTGAGATGAGGCAGTGACGAAACCCGAGAGGAGGCAGTGACGAAACCTGAGATGAGGCAGTGACGAAACCTGAGATGAGGCAGTGAAGAAACCTGAGTTGAGGCAGTGACGATGCCAGCGTCTCCCAAGACGGAGCGATATCATGTTGAAAGTCACTTACACTAGAGTATTATCATCTAAAACATCCGGTAATGTATATATTCACATGTGTAATATTTTACTCTTATTTAGCTGACATCAATTCACAAGGGAAAGGCTTGCACTTGCAGCAATTACCTCTGCTTCAAAAGCGGTCCACAGTTTAAGTCTATTACGCGGTTAACTCGTCAGAAAGTTAAAAGAGTAACAACCAAACAACTGAATAAAACGATTCATCGCACTAAAAAACGGCGATAAAATTTCTAATTCAAAACACTTCAACTACTGTTCTTTCAGTCAATGACTGAGCAGGGTATAATCGCAATATTTTAATTGAGGAGTATAGTTTAATTGATTGGCTTTATGGCTATTCCTTAAAATACCCAAGTGTGTTGAAACTGTTTTCATTTTAGCAAAGATGGGGTGACATCCAGAGACTTTTTCGTTTGTATTGTTACTTTTAGTCAAAACTAGATTCTCTCTTTGTTTGGACACTCCACACATATTTGAGATTAATGTGCATGAACTGTGGAATGCTAAGAATAAAGATCAATTCTACAAGACGCTGGAAATTCAACTCACCTTAAAGGCAAAATTCTGTAGTCCTAATTTTAAGTGTAGGGAAAGTTGATAAGGAAATATACAGACTATCAACGTAAGATTTGACGACTGAATCGAAAATTCTGCTCTATCAGCATTATACTCTTCGAAACTTGAATTTAAAAGTGGGTCCCTCCCCCAACACATACATTATTGAACGTTCTTGTTACTTGATATTTTTATTATTACATTGCACATGACGACGTTACGGCTGTATCAAAGACTACTTAATTTGTTTTTACAAAGTTATTCACGATTAAAAAGCACATTAATCGTTAGATTCTATTTCTTTTTCTTAGCGAATAATTTACCTTTGTCGGAGCATACTGGGGGGTTTCGGGAGCATATCTTCTAATTTCTTGGACCATTATTTCGATTTCGCCATGGACAGTCTGGGGTGGCTTTTTACGTGCCTTTTTCGGTACTTTTCAATCCCATGCCTCATTTTCAAGAGCCGTATTTTCGATTCCTTAGATTCTCGTACCTTCTTCAGTTGCCTATCATTCAAGTGCCTTTTTATCAAAATCAGTCGCCGTATAGAGAACGTCCCTTCTGAAAATGCTTGAAAACAAAAACAGTGAACTAAAGGCTACCCATATGTATCACAAATAATGGGGGGAAGTCATTGATTTATCCCCTTTGAACCTCTTCTTCCTAGGTAGATCCTCATCAAACTAATGAAACTATAAGGAAAGTATTAATAATAAACAATCCTACCCAACCACAGAAGGATTGCTGTTTCCATAATGGAAAGAAACTACATCTGTTTTCTCACCTAAGTTTAAGTCGACGCCAAGAAAAAATCTGAAAGGCTTTGGAACTATAATTGTTGTGGAGTTAAAGTTGACAAAGTAGACCATTAGGAGAGGTAATGATGCCAACGTTGGCAGCAGTAGCTTGTGTCGCCATCTTAAATCCAAAACATCATCAGCAAACCCAAGGAGGATCATGCAACAAATGGATAACAAGGCTGCAACAAATTCTACAAACTAAACCAAGACGAAAAATGCAAGTCAAAAGAAACTTTTATGTCAATGGAGAATTAGGCAGGGGGTGATTTGATCTCTCAGGAAAGAAAAATAATTGAAGGTGTTTCGTAAAAATAGCCATGGATTACAAAAGTGTACAGCAGAAGGTGAAGACTGGTATAGGAAGAGCAACTTAGTGTTATAGCGGGGGGTCAGAAATCATTGGGTTTTCCTTATTGTAGGAAATGTGCAATAAATAAATATAAATCACTACAGGATGCTAACAACCAAGACAATGTTATACATTGGGTAAAAACTGCAGAGAAAGAATGCCACAAAATAAAGTCACCTACATAACCAGATCAACTTAGTCAAATACTTAGGTTCCTACAAAATTGGCAAAATGGGTGATCACAGTTAAACAAGTCTTTACCACAGTGGTATTGCTGATTTGTGTCAAATCATCTCTGTCACAGCCAAGCCTATCATACATGGCAAGTTTGACTTCATACAGGCATGCATGCAGAAATCATTCAAAGATGCATGTAGTACTTACAGTAGTATTTAAATTATCAATCAATAGGGCCTGGCTTTATAAAGAGAAAAGTCTCCATATTACAAATTTATGTGATCTGCAGATATACCTCATGGTGTGGAAATTCCCCATTGGCCAAACCAGATTCAATCCACTTGGACACAAATGGAATTGGAATGAACAGAAACATGCATATAAGAAACACAGTTCCACATACAACTCCAAGGGACTCTGGTCTACAAAGTAGATAACAGCAAATCGTGTTTAGTCAAGAATGAAGTGTAATATAAATATCTCAACTTTAAGGCTATGAAAAACATGAAATCTGCCAAATAATGACTAATGTTTCAATACACATATTGTTATTTACCCAGTTTGATTTCAGAACGAATAAGGTCGAACGAAAATTTTGAAAGACAGAAAGATGGGTGCTAAAGGTAGTGGAGTAAGCAATCCAACAGCAGCAGTGTAACTAGAAAATATAGCATTTGGATCTGTATGAAGAACATAAGAAACTTTATTAGATGGCTCATTTTAATGAGGCATAAGCATATATGAGTTGTTCCCAAAGAATTTCATCTGTTACGAGTTTGCAGGCTGGGCAAGAAAACATTTTCTTTGGTTTGGGGGTTGCTATGTAGTTATTCTAATCTTTTTCTGAGATTTCTTTTTCTGAGATTTTGCCACAACTCTTTTGCAGGAACTGATTCCTGAAATGGGGGCCTAATGAATAATTTACTTGCATCCCTTGTGAGAGCCAGCAACCCAGGACTGATATGCTCACCCAAAAAGGTGGTAGCAAGCACCTTACTGGATGTGACAAAGGGGGAATTGCTCTAATAACTGGCGGCCTTGAGGACTGTTAGGTTCAGCTTTGTATGCATGTTGAGGATCAAGGGATACTTAGTAGCCTAGTAGTAGATATTAGAGGCCAATATATTATTATATGTTTCTTTGCCTCCATATACCCAGTAAGTCTTTTGTCACATTGACTGAAATAGCAAATTCTGTGGATTGCTTAACCAAGATATTAAAATTTGTCAATATACAATAACAAAACTACCATGAGCATAATAAGACACAGGGCATTTACCTGTGTGAAGGTGGTCTAGTGAGGAAGATGTGCTGTTGGTGTTTATGCATGGTGATGCATGTCTTGACGATTTGTGAGACAGTGGCTTTCGGGTTTGTGCTTTGATATACTTACTTGTTTTTTATTTTATGTGGTAGTGGTTCAGTGGGTGTCTTTGTATTTACATATGGTTTTCTGGCCTTAGGTGTATGTGCAATAAGGTTTGCACTTTTAATTATACACAATGATGCTCTTATGGAAGTGGCTTTGTGCAAGACTTTAGTGGTTTTGATTGAAGATGGTAAATGATTTGTGGATGCAGTTGTGCATAAGTTTGTTACTGTGGTTTTGAGTGTGCTTGATGATGGATTCATGAGTGTAGTTGAATTTGTGGATGTTTTAGTGGGTATGAATTTGGGTGATCTTGGTTTAACACGGGTAATTGTATGTAAAGCTGTTTGTTTGGTTATGATTGTGTATGATGATGATGGATTTAGGGCTATGGTTGTGTTTGGATTTGGGGGCATATTTGTGGATGCAAATTCGGATGGTTGTTGAGGTTCTATGTTTTCAATTGTGTGTGGTAGTTGCTTTGTGGGTGTCGTTGTAAGCGGAGGTGGTACTGTGATTGTGGATGAGTGTGATAATGGGTTTATGTTTGTAGTTGTATGCAGAGATGCCATAGTTTATATGTTTATGATTGCAGGTGGTATATGTTTTGAGGATTTGCATAGATGTGAAGATGTTGACGTCTCTTTCAATCCATGGGATGAAGAGATTGTATTAATGTTTGGATTTGATGATGTTTCGAAACAGCTGATTTTAACTGATGGTGGGTGAGTGCTTTTGATTGTGAATAGTGTTGGTTTAGTGGATTTGGTATCATTTAGGGATAGATCTGTTGAATTGTGTCTGTTTGTAGGATAACTTTTAAATTTCAGTAAAGTAAGATAAACACATCTTGCAAGTTTCTCATTTCCATGTTCCACTAGATGCAGGTTGTCATAGTAGTATAATGCCTCACTAAGGCTCCCATTTGGCAGTGTCCAGTCATTCTCTATGTTGATGTAATGTACTCCTCTGTACGGCAAATTTTCACAGAGATATTTCAGTTTCCTGCTACTGATTGTACTACATTCTACCTAAAGCTTGGTCTGGGATCTCTAGGTAGCAATCACCAAATTAAAACCTTCGCTTTGGGTCTTATTTTCCGGATGGTTTGGGCACTTTCTATGGTCCCATCGGAGATGTCAGGAGTGGAGCTTGTATTGATGTTATTAGTACAGCAGTGTATACCACAAAATTTTGTATTATGACTGGATCATTACAGTTGATAATTCTAAAGGAACTCTCCAAAGCTAACAGTTACTTGCACTACATTTACATATTGTTATAATATACTATTTATTGTTTGAGTTGTCATATTCTAGTGATCTGACATAGATGACTGTGCAGGATAGATAAGGAGCTTAGTACAATTGTAAGTATTATATGGGGAATGGGCAAGCTTTGAAGAGGAATCAGTAGAATGGACTGCAATCAGAAGAACAGATTTTAAAGGTTTATGATTTAAGTACAATTTGGCTTTATGCCAGTTTTTTTGCCTACAAATTCCATTTTTCTTGTGAAACAACTGCACGAAAACAAGAGAAATAAACTGTAAATGTATTACAGAATTTCACGAAGGATTTTGCTAGAGTATTTTGCAAGGTTATATACTGGGAAATGTGCAAGTTTGGCATTGAAGAATTGATAGTATGGCTAGTAAAAGGGATGTACAACAATGCAAGGAGCTGGGTCTGGGTTGGAAATAGTTACAGTACTGAGTTTGAACTGAAAGTTGTGTGCATCAGGGCTCAGTATTGACCCTACTTCTTCTAATAGTGGCACCAGGGGCCATATCAAAAGAGTTCTGTGCAGGCATTCCATGGGAGGATCTGTACATAAATGACCTCAGTATTGTAGCTGAGACTCCAGAGGAGTGTGTCAGGTGTCTACTCATCTGGAAAGCTGAATAAGAAAAGAACAGACCCTGAATCAACGCGGGAAGGTTGCATTGGTTTACACATAATGAAGAGGTTGCGCAGATACCACTATGCAGCGTGCTTTTCCAGCGTTGCCAGCAAACGGCATTTTGTGCTCTGGGTACAAATACTGGGTGCACAAAAGGTGCAATTGACTGAAAAGGTTAAAAGAGGAACCCAACTTCTTATGCATAAGGTGTAGGGGTGATGCACAACCGGTGGATGGCAGAGCCCAGCAATCAGTGTCTGCTGCTTCTGATGTGCTTGAAGTGGTGTCATCATTCTGCTATCAGAGTGACATGCCTCCTGCACGTGGTGGCTGTTCACTGGCCTTAATCACTTGTGTCAAATCTGCTTGGAACAAATACACCTGACCTTGAAGACACACAGAAAAGTCTACAATACTTGAATACATAACATCATGTTGTATGGCAGTGAAACATGGCCCATGACCAAAAGTGACTTAGTATACATCCAGCATAATGACAGACTAATGATTAGGCGAATCAGTAACATCAGATATGATCAGATGCAGACAACCTATCCAAACAAATTGTTGACCAAGCTAGGAGTAGCCAACATTATGTACAGGCTGAGGGAGAGGTATGGCCATGACCAAAGATCTTGTGTTGCAATCAAGCAAGCAGTAGGGTTATCTGTGGTTGGAAGTCAGAGACCTGGCTGACCAAGAAAAACATGGAGGGATGTTCTTAAGGATGACATCTCTGGCTGGGGCCTTGGCTCAAGTGACCCAATAAATAAAGCCATCTGGAAATCAAGTGTGAAATCTCCCATGTGTGCAGCCAGCCAGGCAACTGGAGGGTGCCCTACCATCAAGGAGGATGCTTCTAGACTTGCATGGTAATAACAAAAAACTGTTATGATGATGATACCAAGGAGTGTAGTCTGATGGGTTTTGAGGAAGTTAGGTATTAAGGAATGGCTTCTCAAATTATTCAGTTAATGCATAGAAATCTTAACAGTTGAATATCAATTAATAGTTGTTTCTGTGATGATTATCCAGTTCCGATAGTATTACATCATGGTTCAGCACAAAGTCCAAACTATTCATTGTAATGCTAAAGCATAGTCAAGCAAAATTTAGATTAAATTGCCCCTACCAAACGCTGATAAATTAGCCTTAGTGAGACACTAACTAACTAAGAACATAGAGGATTGGAAAGGAGAACTGGAGCATGAGGATTCAAAATCAATCTTATACGGTTTGTACAAGGCAAGAGAACAAGGGAATAAAGAATATTGCATTAGGTAAATGTGATGGCCGATCTTTGGATATCAATGAAAAATTTTGTTAACTTAGCAACATAAAGATTGCAAGAGGGGGTGCTGTTGACAGTGTCAGAGTAAGAACTAAGAGCAAATAGAAAAAATTCATGGGGTTATTGCCATTTTTAAACTGACATTGGTAGCTAAAGGTATACTATATCAGGCTTGCATATGTTTTGTTTTAAGGGGATGGGACTTGGCTTTTTCAGAACATGGTGTGGTTAGACTTGGAATAAATAATGCAAGAATGATTAAATGGATGTGTGGTGTCACTCTTATCTATAGGGCTACCATTGTCAAGCAGAGGAATAGGCTGCATTTAAATAGTATGTAACTCATGTACATTCCCCATGGTCATGTACCAACCCCACTTTACTCAGTTACCCCTATAATGATGAGTTCATTCACAATAACAAAATAGTATTCAGACTTATTGTGATCAGCTAGTTTGGGCATCAT
The DNA here is from genome assembly GCA_010016065.2 of Carybdea cf. marsupialis auct. non (Linnaeus, 1758). Lineage (NCBI taxonomy): Eukaryota > Metazoa > Cnidaria > Cubozoa > Carybdeida > Carybdeidae > Carybdea > Carybdea cf. marsupialis auct. non (Linnaeus, 1758). The sequence continues at coordinate 5,660 of JAAAKL020002248.1, read as the reverse complement.
TAACTAGTTTTCCTACATGTTAATACCATTGTTGTCAATAAAAATCCCACTTACCTGTACACATTAGTTTCTCACAAATCTGTTACACCTTAGTGGACAGTTTTGCTATAGACATTGCACCTCATTTTGGCTAAGTTATACCAGTTATATATATCATATATATTTGATATTATGTATGCTGCCTTCTGCAGTATATGATAGCCTTCCAGCAATCTATCCTAGAGTACAACCAGTTCATTTGTCATCCATATCAACATGATATGCTTCACTACAGCTTTATTATCATTTTTGCTTCAATCACTACAAAACAATAATGACACATTTCTAATAGCAAGAATAGAACTTTGTCAGAAATGACATGAAGTATATTTAGTCTTTTTATTTTGGTAAGCTTGCCACTGAACACAAAATCATTGACTCATGATTATTTCTACAGTGTTGAGCTCCATCGCTGCTATTGCTAAGTCACAAGTATATGGGATTATCTGCAGTCTTTATGATTGCAATCATTTGGTCATTTGGTAATACTTGCCAGCAAGGCTTGGACAGGGCACTTTATGTCAAGGCATGTTGGATAGAGGGGAAGAAAACAAACATGTGTTGTGATTGGAAATGGTCTAACAAAATGGAAAGTGGGTACGGAAAGTAGGCCACATTACTTTGCCAACATTACCAACATATGTAAGCATAGAAAATGTATGTGTAAACGTGATGATGATAGGGATAAATTTGATGATGGCATATCAATTTTATGGATATTTTGTTGGATTTCTCAGTAAGAAAATTTTCCAAAAATACATTAAGAAAATGTATGAAAAATACATTAAGACACTCACATTATATGCTTTTCTTTCTTGCTCATGTCTTTCCCACTGAGGCCAGCTTTGAGAAACAAGTCCTTAGTTGCCGGTATAAGCTTCAATGTCATTAGAAGGGCAACTATAGAAAAGCAAGCATTGACCACCAAAGGGTACAACCAACTGTATTCCTTTATTGCAATCATTTTTGACTCCCTGGTAACGAGGCAAATATAAAATTACTCAATACTATCATATTGTAGACCTACTAAAGGCAAGCTTTTAAAGTGGCAATAGCAATGTCAACTAAGCACAAACTACAACAAGAAACATGAGGGAGGAAACCAAGTGGTTTACTTCTAAAAGAAACCTGCATCAACCACTTGGATGTGTGGCCTCCATGAAGGAAGCTTGCTATACTTACCTCCTCTTCCCTATGCTCCCCTTTCACTGCTGTTACAAAGATGTAGTGCTCAAACTGGCATTGTGTCACTTTGACAAGTAATCATACAAAGTTCCTGTACAATCTTATTAAATCCCTTCCCAAAGGGGTGCCGATGTATCATTAATTTGGTTCTCAGTTTTGTGTTGAATAACTGTATAGTCAGCATTTTCTTTGTCTACAAAACATTCCTGAAGAACAGTGGAAAGGTGATGCAATCTCTGACCTGCAACTCTTTCAATGTCATTACAAGGGTATGTTTTTAATGTTTACCCTGAATGACATTGTTTGTGTTACATAACATGGCTTGGAGAGTAACATCTGGATTTGGCATTAAGCTTGTTGCATATAAATATTTCAAGTCAAGTAGTTAAGTTATTACAAAACAAATTTTCAAAAAGCTTAAATATGGAAGATTTAACATACTCATACAAAAGTTCACATTTGGGAGGGTGTTTTGGATATGATTGCCCATTATTGGCTCAGCCTGAGTCAGTCTCTACTCAGTTTACAAAGACAAACATAACTACTGGCTGGAAATACAGAAGCAGTGATCTAGACATCATATTGAGACCACCATGTTAAATTGGAAAATGATCCCCACGTTACCTTGCAGTCATTCCAAATTATTGTAAGGCAATATTTTAGACTATTGCATGGCCAATTTTGCCCTTATGCATTGTCTGCAATATAAATTTCATATGCATCCACACAGTGACCAGGACTCGATTTACATAGATCAGTTGATATCTATCACGTTAAAGTCAAGGCAGTTGTCTTCTCTGAGACTATGCACTGAAAATTACAGTAACTTAACGGTAATAGTTATTGACGTGTATCGGCCTACATTATTTTAATAAACAAGTTCAAAATTTTCGAAATTTCGTACTTATGAAGTCTAAATGATGAAAAGCATGTCTCACTTGGTGTGCTAACTGCTATACCACGAAGGCATAGAGCGAGCACATTATAATGAGCTAAAAGAATAAATCTAGGCCTATACGCCTATCAGCTGAGTCACTAAGGCTATCAGAGCATGGACGTAGGGTCAACTGTAAAGACCTTTACATTTTTGATCAAGGCAATGCTACAAATATGCATTATATCTGCAAAGATAATAGGCCCTTATATGCCTGGCGCGGTAATAAACTAGCGATAATTAATTGGTTTCGCCAAACAACATATCCAAAACACCAAGCAGAGTAGACATGCGCCTATTCTCGTAAAACGATGAGTATCAGGATTTAAGAGCACCCTCCATTCTTGTATCACGACCATGTACCTACAAGTATTTTGCATATTCCAATATTGCAAGTTCGATACCGTTAACGTTACGCTTGCACACGCCAGCGAAAAATCCGGTTAGCATGTATACAACTGCACTTAACGACAGTTCGACGTGCAAATCAGGGGCAAGTGTAACTTAGTAACTGATACAGTACTTCGATAGTTCTCGTTTTGCCATGCACAAAATAAACGAGAAAATGCAAAATGGTTACCTTAGCGCTCTACTTTGTAAGACGATCTAAATATCTTTTGCACTCCTTAATGTAACACGTCTCTATCTCAAGCAACAATCTACCAGTCTGATGCAATAAGTTGCCTGGCCAAATGTCTTTCCTAGATTCCTAAGGAAATATTAAGAAGAATTGGAATCACACTGCTCCCTAAATCCTATACATCAGGAGACCCTTTTGTTCTTAAATAACTCATCTTTCGTTGTAATCAAGTAATCACTGACGTGTGGCTAACTGATTACACTTGAAGTGAACTCCGTACTGCTTTTTGAATTCCATTTTCAATTGTCTGCAGTCACTGTGTACTGACGGGAACGCTAAATAACCCCGTCTAGAGCACCATTTTTTACTCTGTCTCCTTCTGTGGTAATACCAGTAGTGTTTACAAATAATTGTAGGTATTACCTTCCTGAAACGTTAAGTACGTATTTACAATTGGAGATTTTCAGGAAAATGACCAGTTCGAAGGTGAGCAAATAGACACTGTGGCTCCCTATATTTTTGACAATATTTTCTTAGTACGCATGCGGTCTGGTTATTACAGGCGAATTCTGAGAACTCATCTCTCTACTCGGATGTTGTTTTTCCCGACCATGGTTGAGTCGTAAGTGAATGAAATTGCTATGTCACGGTGTTGTACATTTTTAAAGTAATCAGCTTTATTTCTTGGATTCCTTGTTCACTTTTGATCTTTGTGAAATGGCTACGTAATTGCTTGCTTCTGGAAGATTACTACTTAGTTCTTGGTAACTGTGTTATGCGCAGTTGGCCTGCCTGTAGGAGTTGCAACTTTGATGGCCTACGTGTATACTGTATGTAGGGTCTTATTTATTACTTAGAAGACATAAAGGATTGAGTGGTTGTTATTGAATTTGATGTGTGTGCTACCCGTTAGTCTCTGGTCATTGGTGTGAAGGTGGAACAGAAAACTGTTAAGAAACCTAGGCTTATTCGTTTCATGTTAGTGTCTAAATCAGTAAATGGACCTGTTCAAATGAGTTCTTGGCAAATATAACGTAACTTTTTGATTAAGAGGAAGGATTAGAGAGAAAGATCAGCTACGGTGTCAATGCATGCTCCATACTGTCCATACTACAGTATATTAGACGGATATACTAAGCTTTTAAATTTATATTATCAGAAAGGAATGTGCATGTGCTAACCCTACAAATACAAGATACCAGTTCAATCGCAAAAACAAACATACCAAGACTAAATTGGCGAAAGGTCTTGCTTTTAACCTTTTGTTAACATGCCAAATTGTAAGAGGCATGAAGCGGCTGTACTGCAATAGATGATCTTTGTTATCTTTTGATGGTTTTACCAATTGAGGAGGAATACTGCCACGGCATTTGACACCATTGGATGAGCTGGTGACCAGAACCTTCTGCTGTTTATTAGATGAAATTATAATTTTTTGAAAATGAAATGTATAGAATAATAAAACTCATCACCAATGATCAAGTAGTGATCAATTTTTATGATAACACATCAATATATAAATTGGATGTAAATGCAGCCTTATGTAAAGCATATCTCAAGATTTTAAAGTACATAAAAAAAATGGCCAAAAAGTAGTATAATTAAATTTTTGCCAACCCTCACTAAGTGGGAGAGCACATGCTGCAAATCCTCCAAAAGTGGTTTTACTTGAATGGCAGTCAATAGAGGTCCCTTCCATTCCTTTTGTAAAAACGCATATAAGCAATAAATTGTGCTATGTCCCAAGGCTTCAGAGACTCCACAATTTGGGCCTATGTCATGCTTATTTCACCACTAGCATTCAATACACATGGCTGCATAGAAAGCCAAATAATGTGAAGTTTTGTCATCATTTGGCTATTTTTGTACCCTATAGGCATAAGAAAATCCATCATGGAAATCAGTAAAGGAATGTGCTTAATGATATTTATCATTGTAGAATTCAATGCACGTCATTGTTATTATTGTTGTTATCATTATCATAATTCCAAAGTCTCTTTGATTGATATTGTTGCATCAGGAAATGACTTACAGAGTAGTGCGGCAACAGGGAATCAGATGAAGGAAATGGACTTTGATAAAGGCCAGGATTTTTATGAAATATTGGGATGTGATGAGTTGGCAACCCAAGATCAGATTAGCACTGAATTCAGAATAAAAGTGAGAGATGTTCATCCTGATAAAAAACCAAATGACACAGATGCTCAGGAAAAGTATGAAAAGTAAGATGTTCTATATTAATTCTCTTTTGACAGGTACATTTCAAGAAGTACTAATCCCATTGTCAGACTATCAGGTGCCAAATGACACTTTACACTTGTGGATGCATATGTTTATGGTAATAGTCAAATTTCATCTGCTGCCATTACTGGTTTTGTGTTTGTCATTCTTCTTTTTCTAGTGTTAGTACCCATATAACTGTACGTTTGTTGGATATGTTGTTGGTGTGATTTCTGTATTTGAGAGAATGGTTAGTTACTTTTTTTATTACTGTTGTGTTGACTTTTCTTTCCTTAAATACTTGTTTTGCCCATATTTCTATATAAAACACTGGGACAAGTTATGTATTTTCTGGAAGAAGCAGGATACATGTGTGCCAAAGCTATGAGATCACTTGGCTCAGGCATGTTACAGGAAGCATCAGAAGTAATGTAAGCAAGGTTAAAACCATTAAAAATAACTGAATGCTACAGGCATTATAGGTATATTTGTAGATGTCATAGGTTGTTTTTATCAAATCTACCAGTGAGGCTATAATGTGCTCAGAAACTCATTTTCTGATGCTGAAAGATGGATTTGTAAGCAACATAGTTAGGCTAACACATTGGCATTGACTAGGACCCTCCTTCTCCTCCTCCTCCTCCTCCTCCTCCTCCTACTACTACTACTACTACTACTACTACTACTACTACTACTACTACT
>JAAAKL020002247.1:0-26876 GCA_010016065.2 Carybdea cf. marsupialis auct. non (Linnaeus, 1758) | reverse complement strand
TGTGAACATTCTTTCAATCACCTTGAAAATTATTGGGGGGCTATAGCCCCCCAGCCCCCCAGTGGTTACGGCACTGATGTATTCAGATCTATTATAGATCTGAAATTTATTCTAATCTATGATAGAAAAGTATCTCACGCTACTGAATTTTTTTCAGTAGCATTACTAGGAACTGTATATGATGACGAGGCAAGCAATGCCATAAAGAGGAGGGGGTCTGTTGTAGCAATCCAAATTCAGTGGCTTCAGCTAAGGGCGATGAACACTGTTGCCATCTCTTTCAATAATGGTATTTCAGTAATGGCTTTTACGATCCAAATTATAGAACAGCTTCCATAATAGTTTAAAATTTTAAGTTTGAAGAGATACTAGTGGTAAGTGAAAATGTAATCACAAGGATTCGAACCCTGAACCCACACATTTGCGGAATCTGTGCTACCAACTGAATTTTGACCCGATGGTAACGTGGTTTACTTTTCTCCAGTCGCCACATTAGCTCCTAATACTCTCCCGTGGATATCACATTGAGTTCTACGCAATTTTGGAGACCAGCCATTCTGCGTCATGTGACTTGACCATGGAAGGACTGACATCCGTCCCATCATGCTGTCCACAGCCCATTGAAAATAAGAGAGGATTTGAAAGTATCAAATTTGAAGAGATAATAGAGAAAGTTTAAAAATTTTACCGCAGGGATTTCAATACGGGACCCACGTACTCACCGAGTGCTGTTCTACCAACTGAGCTATGGTGATATTTGATTGAAATGGTCCAAGTACCACTGTCTAAATAAATGATCTCATAATAGTTTATTGAGCAGCAGATTTGGTAGTATCCAAAGCGAGGCAAAAAGAAAGGGACATTGTCGCACGTTTGTACTAAAATGATTTGAAAGGGGCCAATAGGTTTCCTTTCAAAATTATGAGTTGCTTCTTCGTGGTTTTGATTTGATCAAATGTAACATTGATAGCCTAAACAATAAATGAACTTCCGGATGCTCTCCAGGAATCTGTTGGGGCTCCACTTTTAGGCAGCATTTACAAATACAGTTGGTGTATGAAAGCCGCAGCTTTGATTTTAGTGTGACTTATTGTAATGGAAAGTTTTGGAATGGTATAAGACATAAGTCTTCATTTTTTTTATCGAGGCAGTTAACTCTTAAGTAGACGACATCGACATTTGGTTACTAGCCCATTCGGATCTCACTTCCCACCTCTCCTGGGTGTCTATTTTTTCTTTGTTGCCTGTTGATTGTCTGAGGTCGAAAAAGAGCCAGAAAGGCAACTGCACGTTAACTTGTGGGTACGAAATAGAAAAAAGTTTCTCAAATTACTAGCGAAGTAGCATGTATTCTGGTCAAAGGTAGAATGCAATAAATATTGATGTCTATGGGTGTAACACTGGATATCGTTTGTCAAGCATGTTCCATGCTTGCGTTTTCATGATTTACGGGAACAAGCTCCATTCTCTTTTTACTATTTCTTTGCTATGAAAGGAATTGTACAGACAATACATGTTGGGGGGTGAGGTTCATCCCGATCTTTAATGAAAGAAAATTCATATCTCTTTGAATCTCAATATGACGGATGCAAAATTTCAACAGAGATGCTTAAATTTTTGAAGAACAGTTTCCGCTAGTATTGTTTAAATAACATGTGCTTGGGAGCAGCTGATAACAAGAAAATGAGCAATAGTCACATGGAAGTATAGAAAACAGCTGAAAAATGACATATGTGAACTAGAGGCACAAGGCAGAAGATTTAGTAATAGATTGCAAGTCAAAGAACCACGACAAAGACTTATTTCTTCTTATTTTTGTCGTTTTCACTTTTTTGTTATATGGAAATTTATAAAAATAGTTTACTTAATTGAATATTCATTAAAATTGACTTTTGAATTTAAGACCATTATGGATAATGTTTGAAATTGCCTCGAAGATTTTTTCATGATAAGCAAGAAAATGAACAGGTAATTTATATGTTAAATGGTCTTGAATAAACATGCACTTGCGTTCTGCCTATTACATCTTTGTGAAGAGAAGTCGTAGCTACAGAGAAATTAACATTTTCCTACACAATATGTAAATATGAGTAAAACAATCGCATAATTTTTGCACAATGTTACTGTAGTGCTTACTTACGAGCAAGAATTGCAAAAGAAAGTTTCAGTGACATAAAGGAAAAGGTTTATGGATGCTAATGTCCATAAAATGGCAGTTTCCAAACCAAAAATATTGTCACATGTCTCAAGCATACAATAGCATTATAAACTTTACAAATAAGCACTCTTAAATTTACTATTACAAATATGAAAAGGTGTATATTTTGTCTAGGGTAGTCAAGCCTTGCTAGAATCTATCGTTGCCATGAAACATATTGGGGATTTGTGCTCTTACAGTTTCTCACGCAAATGATTTGACAGAATAAGAGTTGTTTTAGACTCTTATTTCCTTAGGGAATTTTCTTGAATGTCTGCGGTTAACTTCACACCAGATACCTTCATTGAGCTATATATTTTGCATTTCTGAAACCTTTGAACAAAGATCAACAATTTCGGACGGAAAATCATAAAACTAACCTAACCTAGCTATTTAAGACTAAAACCTTTATGATCTCTGTTCTGATGTTGAGCAATATAATACCATTTTTGCCAAAATTCTGCTCTCGTTCAAAATTTTAACTCGGTGGTTCTTTTCTCGATGAAGCCTCATACATGGAACCTGCGATGTGAAAACGAATGATTCTTCTTTGATACCTCGTTCGACATTTCTTGTAGAATACAAAGCGTTTCAGTACATTACTTTTGAGAAATAAGAGCAGGTGCCAAGAAAACAGGATCACAACTAGAGCGATTAAAGAAAAGATAAAATAGGCATTTGACGTAGAAAAAGCAAACTATTTGAATATATCATCTACCACGAACACGCGTCTTTGAGTTGTGACGTCAACAAGACCTTGAATAAAGATATAGACGTCACTTATATAAAATCAGTTCAAAGTTATCTAGCTTGATCCATCAAAAGGTCGTGTTGCATTTACTTGTATCAGCAAAAGGACCAAAGAACAACATTGTAGGGGTGACCAAGCTTGTTTGGGAGTTTGAAAGAAAATATATCGACGACATTTATATAAGTAGTGAAAATACTTACACCCCTTTTCTCAGTGTGTAAATAATGTACGATTATGAAAACAATACATGCAATACAACGTAAGAAAGCAAATTGACATTGACGGTTGTCCCTACTTGACATAGTACATGTTAAAAAGTCAAAACAGAAGAAGGGAGTGTATCGACAGACGAAAAATAACCTTGCAGATTGAGAGATTGTGACCCGATCGAGAGGCGATTGAGAGGCGAACACCTACTATATAATCCCTTTGTCATTTTACAAATACTGAGCAAATATTTTCTCTTCTCTAGAACCTTCTTCTGGCAAAGTTTGTACAGGTTTCTATGAAAGCAAACCTTCTACCAAACTAATCATTATATAAAATATTTTCAAAAACAAACAGAAGGGTGATCTCTTTTACCCAAACCTGAACGAGATACATCCTGCTCTAATATTAAAAACGACGAGACAAAATCTTTTTTCTAAGGATAGTTTTTGAAAAAAATTGTAGTATTCTTATATTCAGCAAGATTGCTAAATTTTCGTCTGACCCAAATTACAAACAAATGAGGTAGCCAGTTGATCTAAGACTATTGTGGATTGAAAACGTTTTAGCAAAGTTCGAAAAGCAATTTCTCGCATTTCTGATCAGTGACTCAACAATCGGCCAATATTTAATTCAGAACCACACTTGCTCCAACAACCACAAAAAAGCATTCCTTAAGAGTGACAAGAGAGGACCTTTTGATACCTTTTATACCTCCTGTTAAATTACAGGAATTTCTCAAGGTCTAGAAATGCATAGGTACTAAATTCTCCAATTTGCAAATCAGGCAAAGTGATAACTTTGGAAATAAAACCATTAGCAAATGAAATGAGACCAGGTGAAAGTTGGTGTACGTTGAGGTTGTGCCTGATGATTTTTATATATTTCTACAAGACCATCAGTGAAATAGATATATTTAAACATGTGCTGAGTTTAAGACATAAGTAGTTATAAACCAGTTACAATAACAAAAATGAAAACATAATTAAACGATTAACTTCAAGAACACAGATTAGTCAAACAACACCAGTCAGAGTTCTGATTGGCTACTTTGAAATAACAGTTGGGTAAAAATTTCATTGATTCCCTTTTCTATTCATATTCTGACGATGTTGTACTTTGATGAGTGTCAGACGAAAAATACTTTTAAGTACAAAATGAATTCGCTATCACGTACAGTTTTATTATTCTGTTCCGTCAAGAAAGTTATACGATTAAACGAAATCCGAATCCGGAAAGTCTTCCAAAGCTAGCGTTTTCGTCATTGACGTTCCTGGGTATTTCAAAAGACATGCGCTATAAGTTCCCATTTTCATTGTATTACTCAGTGGAAGAAAGCAGCTTTAATGTATGTGTAATGTTAGTGGATCACTGTATCAGAAAGCGATCTTTTTACATCTTATTTCGTTTAGTTAGGTCAGTTTAGACAAGGCTATTTAAGACAAGTTAAGTTCATCAATTTGAATTACATAAATTTGCCTTCATAGATGTATAATTCTACGTAATAAAAATTGTGCATGGGATAAATGAAGTTTAGAGCAGGTGCCATTTGTTTACGTACGAAATACAAGTTTGATGAAGTAAACTTCAGCCACCTAGAGTTTTTGCTATAGGGCTGGGGAAAGAAGTTTTGTATCTATGTTTAACGATGTCTCCAAATTATTAACGGCTTCCTTTAAAACCTCACGAAGCTCATATTAAGGGCCACAGTAGCAGAGATTTAAATGTTTAGAAGAGAATCCTCAATAAATCTTGATTATCGATTCTTTCGTTTGACGAAAAGTGATAAATGTAGTCCCGAACAGTCTCGGAAAAACACTGTCAATTTTGATCTCATGAAGTAAACAACCAGTTTAAACTGCTACTCCATTAATACCGCGGTTATTATGAAGATTAGTAATGCTTTAGTAACTGATAACTTACTCAGGGGTATAACGGTTATGCAACAAACATATGAAATTCTTAGTTACTGCTGTATCTCTAGTATACATAGGCTAAAAACCCAAGGCTCTCTCTAACGTACCTCTTGATATGTCAGTATAAGTTAAAAAGAGTCGAAAACAGCCAAACAGGGCATGTAATAGTGAAACCAAAGCCACCATAGATACGCAATCCGCTATCGCAGAGCACCTGTTGCTTCATCGGGATTGTGCCGAACAGTACAACAGCACTTGGTTTTCTGTAATGTATAGAGCCCGTTCAGAACATCACTTGAGATTACTTGAGGCTATTTTTATCAAAATACACAAGCCCTCTCTATGCAAGCAGAAGGAGTTTGTTCTCCCGACAAAACTGTTTTAAACTTAGCATCAGCGTCAAATATAATTTTTTTTTCTCCCCCTCTTTTTATTAATTTTCTTTATTCTATATCTGTTAATTAGTGAGTCCAATGTCCTAATTTCCCGACCCTGTGTCTTTGTATGCATCAGCCCCCTGTAGTGGTTGCTCTCCTTTCCGTCCGCTTTCAGCTCTTACTAAGTTTGCAAGTAATTGTGTAATTATCAGTGGTGTGTATGACTCTGAAGAGTACCCACGAAAAGCTTCAGCCACAAAATATGTCTACTCTCTTTAAAAGCATTTTCAAATTTTGTACCACAAACGATCTGTTTATTTACTTATTAAATACTTCGGCACAGAACAATAGGAGCCCGTGCCAAGAAATCTGCACCCTGCAGTTCCTAATTCAAGCGTCTACTATCAATTACATGATACAATCTATGTGGGGATAGTTTGAAATTTGCAAATCCTACAGTTCTATGCACCTTTCCATTCATCCTTTAACTATTTTCCGAGTTTCTATGTGTTCCTCATTAACATGTATATTAACGCATAGAAGTAGAGATATCTGCTCCTATTTTCCTTTATACTTATACCTACGTCTGCTAGCATCTTAATGATACGCCTTAAATGTTCAACCTAGACAAAACCCCTTTAAATCTGTTGTTTTAAACAAAACTTTCGTGGAAAAACACCTTCTGACAAAATGTCGGCTAATCTTGGTCATTTTACAAAACTCTCATGCCACCTCACTAATGTACACGCCCAGCCATTGACTAAATCAGCATTTAGTATCAGCCTGTTCTAAAATTTGATAGATAATGCCTGAGTAAACACCAAATAAAAGGATAAAAAGTTCCCAGCGCAGATTAATTTTGGGTCTATAGAAAATAAGAATAATCTAATAATAACCTAATTGCGAAAGAGCTACAAGTCCATATATAAGGATTGCTTCATATAGACTTGTCCTCTAGGTACGAAATTTGTACTGAGACATCTTGTGACGATTTCATTATGTAAGAAGAAACAGGGCTTCCATCTCTGAGCCCTAACAACCTTCCATGTCCCCTGATCTCCGCAATTCCTACAAGTTATCCCATTTCATTATTTCTTAATACCAAAACGATGGGAAAACACAAAGTACCATTAGCAGTAAAAGTTTCATCACTCGCTTACAAGTACAGATGCAGTAACTACCTAGGTTTCCAATAGCATACAGTCTACCAAACTACAAGAAATACATTTGTACATTACACGTTGCACTGACAAGTGCACAAGCGTATGTTCCTATAAGCATCAAATTTCTTCAGTCGGCCAAAGTCTCGTCGACAAAAATTAAGTAGAGCATGGGCAAACAAAGATAGCCGCTAGATGATGTCAATAGAACTTTAATCTTCGGTTCCTAGCTGTAATCATTGCATTCTTGATGCACATCGAATACAATCGTCAGTGTTACATTTCTTGAATATCAACAGCCGATATTTTGATATAAGCACGTATTGAAAGTGGCCCCAAGTTTCTTTTTTTTAAAAAAGGAAGAAAAAAAACATTGTCAAAGCACCTATTATTGACTGTTTCAGCTGAATTAAAACGTTCCTTGGTTATAAAAAGCTAATGCAGAAGAAGAACAAGTACACTTCAAGTATGGTTCTGAAATTTTGACAGTGTCACATTTAAGTAGTTGTCAATTTTACGCACCGGAAGAAAACAAAACGACAAATGAAATCAGTAGGAAAAAAAGGCCAACATCATCAAGATTATGTTTACGATGAAACTCTAACACCTATAGACTTAAGGTTAACGAACATGTCTTCTAATTCTGCAAAAATGTGGATCCGGCATTGGTGAAGTTGTGACGGTGATATCTCTGCCCACGCCCTCTCCAATGGCTTTGGAAACTAGCAGAAACCCAAGCCTGTTAGGGACAGCCGACATTTTATCACTTTATTGCTTTAACAAGCATGATGCCGAGTAAAAATTGAAAAATACAGTGGCATTTCTGAAATAATATAAAAAATAATATACAAAGGTTAATCAGGCGATTGTTTCAATTGTCGATGAAGTCAATACTTAGTTTCAGACTACCTAAAATGACTTTGCTAAGCTTAAAATTGTGCCAATGGCTTCATGATTGGGCCCACCTCCCTTTGCTTTGCTAGCGGTGATCTCTGAGCTCTAGAAAGACCGGATCGAGCTTCCCATCGCTTCCAACAGCGAAAAGGCGTGGTCACGAATACTAGCCCCCCAATGTTAAAATTGCGCGAGAAGGTACAAAGTGTTACGTAATATTGTTTATAAGCTTGTCTGATGGACTAAGGACTAAGGACTACGGACAAAAATGGCGTTCAAAGACCCACCTCGCTTTGACACAGAGGGTACTCGATTCAATGCTTTGTAGAGATTATTGACACCGTTACGTGATTATGCTTCCTTCCACCTGGCCTCCTTGAATTATTGATGCTTATAGAAAAACCTCGTGGCTAATCGACTGATTGCCCTTTTTGGCGACAATTACAGCAATGGCCAGTAATTGACACGTTGAAGACTTCCACTTATCAAGTACATCAAATCTAGAAATATAAAATGACTGTACCCACTTCTTGAATTCCTTAGTCAAGTCAAATTTTATGTCATTATAGTCAATAATTTCAAACAAGCCTAAGACATTTCACAGCTGCCATTTATTTCAATTATAACCGGAAATTTCTTCCGCTTCAGTCATGACAATCCTACGCGATAATGTCTTCTTGTCCAATATATAGTCAATCGCCCCGCGGTTTGTTCAAATTGGTATCGTACATGCGAATAAGTTCACCCTGAAAAAATAAAAGAGAATGGGAATAAATCGGTATTTAGTTAGGAAGAAATACAATGTTTCTGTTTATATTCTTCTCGCGTCTGCCTTAACCTAACATAATGTGAGCGGTAAATTTTGGTTTCCAGTCATATACCATCACATAACATGGGACCCATCATAATTGATGTAACGGCACCCAGCCTATACCAATATATACCTCACAAGTCACATACATAATGTAAAGACTGACTTGACGCTACGATTTGTAGAGCCGATTCAGGGACGATACAGTCACGTACAAGATCATCCGTACGTGCAATTAGCCTCCACGACACGCTCGACAATTTTGAGCACAAACTACTGCTTGGGATTTCATCTTATTCATAAACAGCTTCTCCTACAAGCTGAATTGGAGACCTTACTTGAGAGTGGAAAATAAGCAATCACCTAGATTCTGGGGGCCGCATTCATCTAGATGGTATTATAGGCTTGCATGGGTAAAGGAACAACATAGTCATTTCGGAGCTGCTTTGTTTTCACCAAAAGCTTCAACAGTGAGCTAAAATTGCAGATACAACTCACAGCATTATTCTAGATAAGCCAACTGTGTATTTGCAGAAGACGCTCCTAACAGTAACAGAGTTTCAGCTTTGGTGAACGCCATGCTTTGCATCGTGACTTCAAGGCGGCCATGTTAAAACGTTCGAGGTACATGTCATCTTTCTTCATTCTCTACCTATTTCTTTTTTTTAATTTTTCTTTCTTCTTCCTTCTTCCTTTTCTTCATCCTCTCCTATTTCCTTCTTTCATTTGTTTCTTTCTTCTTCCTTCTTTCTTTTCTTCATTCTTTTCTTATTTCTTTCTAGTATTTCCCGATCTTATTTCGTCTTTCTTGCCTTCTTCCTCTCCTTACTTATGTCTTTCTTTCTTTAGTCTTCCTTCTTTCTTTTCTCCTTTCTCTCCTTATTTCTTTCTACCTTCCTTCTTCCTTTGTTCTCTCTTTATTAATTTCTTCTTCCTTCTTTGCTTTCCTTCCTTATTTCTCTCCTTCGTTCTTTCTTTTTGTTCTTCCTTATTTCTCCTAAGAATTTTGTTCCTTCGTTCCTTCCCAGCTACTATGACCTGGTTGCCTTGCCACCTTGCTGGCTTAATCACTGACTGACTCACTGTATTGCGAGGACATGACCTGCTCCTTATCTGAAAACTACGCTTCGAAACCACCTCTAGACATGGCATACACCTTGCTCTCTGCACAATGGAGCCTAAAAACTCTCAGTACCAACTGACATAGCTGACAACAAATAGAAGTGAATGACATTTGGCTATCGTTCAGCTCTAAGCTAAAATAAAACTCATAAAAAAATGAAAAGGAAAATGAAAATTAAAAAAGATGGAAAAATAATTAAAACAAAATTATAAAAACAAAAATATGTATACTATACTCTCGTATTTAATACTTAACATTGATATATATAGGCAAATCAAGTAATCGTTGAATTAGACGAGTCATACACACCTGAGCGACATAGCCATGCTCCTCTTGTGAAAATGCATAGCCACCTAAAAGACAGAGTACAAGAGGAATGAGAAATACCAGGAGAAATAGCAAATGGTAAGGAGTAATAAAACATCGAATTATAAAAAAAATAAATCTCGAGGAGCGCTGTCTACATACAGGATTGTTCACATCTGGAAAAACAGCATTCTTGGTTAAATATCCTTGCCTAACAACATACGACGATTTTGTGCCACCCTTTCTATGCGAAACTGAACTGTTACAACCAAATATATACGTCGCGGAGGTAGAAACAGTGGCCACAATCACAGTCAATCTTTAAAAAAATCCCATATAATATTCCCCTTCGTTACAGATAAACTAAACGTAGGTTTTATGAAGGCCTCTCATCATGTGCTTCAGCTGCGATTGTTTCCCCTATGACCAAAAGGCATGGCTGTTAGCGCTGGAACTAAATGAGGGTAAGACTGTCTGAGCTACGATTAAATGAAAGAACAAGACTGTCTTCACTGTGACTAAATGAGGGAAGACTGTCTGCGCTGCCACTACATGAAAGGTCAAAACTGTCCTCACTGCAACCAAGAGGGTAAGACTGCCTGAGCTACGACTAAATGAAAGAACAAGACTGTCTTCACTGTAACTAAATGAGGGAAGACTGTCTGCGCTGCCACTACATGAAAGGTCAAAACTGTCTTCGCTGCAGCCAAGAGGGTAAGACTGTCTGCGCTGCCACTACATGAAAGGTCAAAACTGTCTTCGCTGCAGCCAAGAGGGTAAGACAGTCTGCGCTGCGACTATATAAAAGGTCAAGACTGTCTTCGCTGCAACCAAGAGGGTAAGACAGTCTGTGAGGCGACTATGAAAGGACGAGACTGCCTCCACTGCGACCAAGTGGGGGCAAGACAGTCTGCGCTGCAACTAAATGAAAAAACAAGACTGCCTTCGCTGTAACTAAATGAGGGTAAGACTGTCTGCGCTGTCACTAAATGAGGGTAAGGCTGCGTGCGCTGTGGCTAATTGAAAGGATGAGACTGTCTTCGCTGCGACCAAATGAGGGTAAAGCTGCCTGCGTTGTCACTAAATGAAAGGATGAGACTGTCTTCGCTGCGACCAAATGAGGATAAGGCTGCCTGCGTTGTCACTAAATGAAAGGATGAGACTGTCTTCGCTGCGACCAAATGAAGAGGGTCACACTGTTTGCCTTACAACTAAAGGAGAGGGTGAGACTGTTGGTGCTGCGACTACATTAGTGGATGAGTATTCATGCTGAAAATAAATAACGCTTAACTACGTAGAAGTATGCACGTCCATGAAGTTCATTGCACTGGCGAAAAGGCACCTATGGTGGAACATCTATACCAGTGTCGTGATTCAAATATTATTATAACGTCTCTTAAATAAATCACTTACGATCTGTACGAGTAGTGGAAGATCTGGCTCGTGAGAACGGAGGGCGGGAAGCCCGCCTTGGAAGACCTTCCTCTGTTAGAGACCATTCTAGAGGGTCCAGCTATGAAAGAAAAAAAATCAAGTAGGTAACATGCATTAGCATTTCGAGGCAAAGACACAAAAAACTATGCGTTATTGGAAAAATGAGGTTCCTATAAAAAAACCTTAAGTTAGATCAATGTGTTGAACAAACGGTTAAACACACAGTCTAGTAAGGCGCGTGTCTCCCTTTTTATCTAACCTGGAGTTTTCCTCTTGCTTTGCCGACGAACAACTCGATTTTGCACGACATAACTAAATTTTTTTCTACTTAACACCTTTTTGTGGTCTGACAACTCCCGGAGAACACTTCGTCAGATTGGTTAACCAGAAAGAAAGAACGAAACCTACAGCCAGCTATGTTTTTATAACATACGATCAGAATTGGGGCTCCCTGGCCGAGTGACATTGCTATGGTCTCTTTACAACAAGACTTCAATCAAATTTGGCTTTGGAGAAAGGAGAGGTCTGCAGTTTATAGGGAGCTGCAAACACGTCATAGCAAGCAGTCATTATTACACAAACGTATCTTTTTAGTATTCTTATACAATTTACAGTTTAGCATGTTTAAAATGAACAAACAACATGCTATTGCAACACTAAGGACGCAATTCAAAGATCATGAAATTTCAAAAGGTGAAAAAAATCAAAAGCAAGTCAAAATACAAAGAATTGAACTGATAAATGAGGAAACAATGTGTTATCATTCCCAGCCAGTAATCACGTAAGTTTTCTTACCTCACGGTAGAGTTCTAGTTCTTGCACATACTGACGTGAATTTTTGAAATAGGACCTCTGAATTCTGTAACAAATCAAAGGAAGACTCAAGTTCGAATCAAAAAATTGTGGAACCTAAAATGAAGCTGAAAACTTCATGTTCGTGCGAAATTCACTTCAGTTCAAAAACAAGGTTAAAGGATTTCTGAAAACATGATGAGTAAAATATAGCTGGTAAGACACTTCCGTTGAACCACCATGAATATCTGTGGACCTTGCAAGTACGCACGTACATTAACAGTTCGAGGAAAGGCTTCAGACGTGTATGACTATATTTTTTAGATTTAAGTATATCTCATTGAGATACATGAAGGGTCCAATGAGAATGAAAGAACGAAACAAAGAGACTACGTATACTACCACTGGTACGATACTACAAGCAAAGAAAACAATGGAGGTAAATACAGAAAAAGTACATATATGCTAATCATCAAAATATATACCGATGATGTACGACTTAAAACACAACATATGGAGCAGACACCCTCTTGTCATAGTCGATTCTATGGGTTGGTGGACAGGTCGACGAGTAGCTGGATGGATCGATGAGTTGGTGGATGGTTCTATGAGTGGGTGGATTGGTCGATGAGTACGTGGATGGGTCAATGAGTTGGTGGATAGGTTTCTGAGAGGGTGGACGGGTTTCTGATAGGGTGGATGGGTTGATGAGTTGGTGGATGGGTTGATGAGTGGGTAGACAAGTTGATGAGTGGGTAGACAAGTCGATGAGTAGGTGGACGGGTGAATGAGATGACGAATGGGTCGATGAGTGGGTGGATAGGTCCATGAGTAGGTGGATGGGTAA
This sequence comes from Carybdea cf. marsupialis auct. non (Linnaeus, 1758), assembly GCA_010016065.2. Lineage (NCBI taxonomy): Eukaryota > Metazoa > Cnidaria > Cubozoa > Carybdeida > Carybdeidae > Carybdea > Carybdea cf. marsupialis auct. non (Linnaeus, 1758). Next base: position 14,061 of record JAAAKL020002247.1, on the reverse strand, counting down.
ATGAGTAGGTAGATGGGTTGATTAGTGGGTGGACAAGTCGATGAGTTGGTAGATGAGTCGATGAGTTGGTGGATGGGTCGATGAGTTGGTGGATGGGTCGATGAGTAGCTGGAAGGGTGGATGAGTGGGTGGATGAGTGGGTGGATGAGTGGGTTGGGTAGTCGGTTGGTCAGTCGATAGGTGGCTGGGTGGGTAGAGGCTATTTTGACATATTATACAAGGATTCGGTTTTTACGTTTGCCCTGTAGTGCTGTCAGTCATGAAACATTAGCAGTTTAAGATTAGGAAACCAAGTTACAAACGAATCGTCAGTTCTAAGAAACAAATGTTCTGAAAATGAACATACTTACACATGAAACAGAAAATCTACAGTTAATGTTATCACCGGAATACAAAATAATGTTAGCCAGAACAATGCACAGGAATACAGCATTCTGTCCTAAAAAGATATAAAAAAGGAATTGGAAACAAAGAATTAAGGAAGGCAAAACACAAAATGATGTGAACGAGTTAGTGAAACAAATTCACATATGCTAATGCTTAGTGTATTTCTGTACAGCCCGGAAATCATTGGGAAAAGAACATTGGAAACGAGAATTGCCTTTATTAACATGCTGTTTCCATGCTAGATACCAATAAATAATTGAGGGGTCTCAAAAGAGGTAAGATATTCTAGAGGGTTTGCGAAGAACAACAGGAGGAATCTGTCACCCATTTTTGTATGATTTAATAAAAGCTAGGACGTTAGAGAGTACAAAATCCCGTAGATATTTGGTGTAATCAAACGTACACGACACGAGACAAATGGAGGCACATGGCATGTAAGAATTTGAATTTATTGTAAAAGCAACACCCATTAAAGTCAGACTATGAAACCTACAGTTAAGTATGATATAGTATAAGGTAGTATACTAACGTATATTTTAGTAAAGTTCACCACAGTGTAGTACAGAGTAGTGAAGTACAGTGGATTAAAGGATTCTACTTTTGATAGAGTAGTTTAAATATAATACACCATGATGTGAAATAGTAAAATATAACATAACACAGAATAGTATAGAAAATTCAAGACGTTACAGTAAAATAAAGGAAAGTATTGTACAGTATAGCAAATTATAGCACAGCCTATTGTAGTAGAGCAAAATACAGTATGATAAAGCATAGTAGAAGATAATACAGTATAATATAGCACAGTAGAGGATACTATCGAGTGGTTTACTGTAGTATAATAGAGCATAGTCTACTACAGCACATAATAGTATAGTGTAGCATGTTATAGTATAGGATAGTGTAGCATGGTATAGCATAGCATAGCGTAGTACAGTATAGCAAAATATAGCATAGTACAATATAATGTAGTATGGTATAGCATAGTATAGGATAGTGTTGTATGGTAAAGCATAGTATAGAATAGTATATCATAGTATCGCATAGTGCAATATGGTATATGTTATAGCATAGTATCGTGTACTACGGTATAGCATAAGATGGTTTAGTATAGCATAGTACAGTATAATATAGCATAGTACAGTACAATATAGCATGGTACAGCACAATATAGCATAGAACAGTATATTATAGCACAGTACAGTATATAATGTAGTACGATATAGCATAGTAATGGATAGAATAGGATAGTATATTACAGTGCCGTATCTTATAGCATAGTAAAAATGTATTATGGTATAGCATAAGACAGTTTGGCATAGCTAAGTGAAGTAAAACATTGCATAACATAGTATAGCACAGCATAGTGAAGCCTAAATCGTGTAGCATAGTATAGTATAGAGTAGTGTGGTATAGCATAGTATAGGATAAAATTGCATAGTGTAGCATGGTATAGCATAGTACAGTATCGCATAGCATAAAATAAATCAACCTAGTCCAGTACTGAAAAGTTCAGTACAGCATATTATTCATCGTTCGATTACATAGAGAAGACTAGTTCCCAGTCTATTTCGTGCAGCAGGCAGTACGAGGTATATATCATTCTAAAAGGCACAATATCATAACATCTAAAACAAAACTGTGGTAGTCTAGATTATGAATAAAGCATCTAAACACGGCATGCAATAAATAGAATTGTTAACAGTCACTACGTAAGCAAGCAAGCACATGTGATGGCACACATGAAATATGAAAGAAAACCTAGCCACTGTCTTACCTGGCCAATCATGTCTGGTGCTAATTTCAATGCTAAAATAGGATGACAGTACACCAATAGGAAAATGAACCACGTCGCTATACTGCCCCAAATTGCTAAATGGCAAAGCTGCAAAACAAGAGGAAAATGAGAATGAGATTAGGAACACGGCTAGGGGATACTGGGTACTCGATTACTATCATTCTGTTAAAGTTGAAGAAGGTCTTGATGGTTAAAGGTATATCGGCAAGATCGTCGAACGGTGTTTAAGTACTCGTCCACTTCCAAGTGTTAAATGACCCCATCGTCTCCAATACCAGAGAGAAAGTTTATGCCTGGTTCCCACTGCGGCGTAAGGCTTGTCGTTGTCGTTGTCATTGTCCTTGTCGATGTTGATGTTTTGGTTGAGCACCTGCTTTTGATTGACACATCTCGGAAGAGACAACTCAACTATAAATAATCAATTGGCTTCACGAGCTTTTACATGCGAGAATTGCTGTGAAATGGCTGATGTGGACGAACAGAGTATTGCCTTGATTCGATTGTTATTACTTCAGAGGCAAACGACTGTCCTAAGATACAAACTTCTACTGTGATTCATACGATCTCGTGAGGTTTCACTACTACTTCAGTTTATATGGTCATTCAAACGATCCCCACACGTGTTATCTTCCAAAATAGAATGCTGAGAACAAAGGAACTCGACAAGGCTTGTCTTCCAAGAATGAAACTTTTTCATTCTGCTCGACAAGCCTTACGCAGCAAGCTGTCAATCAAAACTAGACAAGACAACCGGTTCCCACTTTGTCTTGAAGTAAGTTGATAATGATAATGACAAGCCTTACGCCGCAGTGGGAACCAGGCATTACTTTCCATAGCAAATAAATGAATAAACAAGCCTGCCATGATTAAGATTTCAGTGAAAACATGAAAATAGAAAGTAAAGGTAATAGTTTCGTACGGTAACACAATAAACAACCCTGTGTATATCTCTAACAAATTCAAATCATAGAATGAATCGTTTACCAACAACTTTCCGTATAGAAAATACTTCCTGCGATGATTAGTTTAGAACGTTTGCAGCAATTTTATTGGTTAGTATGTGTCACATGGCCATTAGCTCTTCCTTTTCTAGTTTTTGTTGTAGGGCAACATTAGTATCAACAATTGAGGATTTGAAAAACAAATTTTGAAAAGATCCTAGAAAAATTGAATGTACGTCAAAACGGCATTTCAAGTCGTGACCCACACATGCTAACCGTGATTCTCGACCACCTCACCTACGGCAACCCCCAAGAAAACTTGCTGTTATTTCTCTAGATACCAAACCAGTTCCCAATCCTCCACCGATGACTACAGAAAGGGCTGCTGTCCATCGCAATAAGCAGTCTACGGCACATTCAAGTCGAAAGGCATTGAGAGGTTGGTATCTTTATTTCTCTAGTATAATTTTGGGACCATTGATCTCTAAAAGAGACTGGATCGAGCTTCTTATTGTTTCCAACAGCAAAATGTCATGATCACGAAAACTAGCGCTAAAAAGTTAAAATAGTGTATGAAGACCGGCAGTGTTACGTAATATTGTTTATAAGCTTGTTCGGAGGGAGCTAAAATGGCGCTCAAAAACCGACCTCGCTTTGAGGCAGAAGATGCTCAAGCAAGTGCTATAAAGATCAGTATTAAAGACAACTTTTTATACAAAAGTCTCAAATATAACTTTACCCAGTTCCAAGCCTCCAGTTCAAGACCAGCTTTGAGGCATACTGTTAATACTACACACTACGAGGGAACGAAAAAGGTGATTCGTTAAAAACTTGGAAGTGACGCATGACATACGTTCTGCACAATTTTGACATCTTTTTAAAGAGAAGTCTATTTTACAATCCAAGTTTTCACAAAATAAATACGAAATGGCATGTGCTACAGTAATACAGCATCCCGCCATTGTTGAAACGCAGGTAAGTTCTGTATACCTTAACGTACCTAGTCAGGAGTGTATAGATCACTCTGTTTTGTATGGAAGTAGATATTCAGTAGTTATAAAGATTAGAATCCATGCCTTTATTTCAAAGTCAGCAGCAATTTTCTGGGTATTTCAGGGCGAAATTATGATCAGCCTATGATCTGAAAAAACACTGATTCACCTACAAAGACAGTTTAATTACTTAAAGAAAAAGGCCTGTAGCCAATAAACCCCTCGGTAACTATTATAAACTAAAAAATATATAAATAAATTAAAAATTATCAATAAAGAAATAACAAATAAAGAATAAATAAATAAATAGATAAATAAATGGCCACTTCCATCAACCGAGAGAGAAAGAGTACATTTTTCTTAGATCTTAGATCATCCCACTCACACGTCTGCACACACACACGAACACACATTCACAGGTGCGCACACAAATAAGCATACGAACACGTGCTTACACACGTACACCCCCCTATATACTCAAAAAGCACTCACGCACTCAGACATACACACACATGCACCTACTCGTACACAACATCGCATACATGTACACACACACACATACACACACACGAACCCTCTCACACACATAATCGCATAAATGTAAACACACACATACACACACATGCACCCTCTAACACACATAATCGTATACATGTACACACATACACACAAATGCACCCTCTCACACACATAATCGCGTACATGTACACACATACACACAAATGCACCCTCTCACACACATAATCGCATACATGTAAACACACACATACACACACATGCACCCTCTAACACACATAATCGCATACATGTATAAACACACACGACGTTTTTGTTTCACTTTAAACCGAGGTTTCTCCAATAAGTACCGACCAGATACATGACTGCAAATGCTTACCGTATAAATAACGTTCCCTACAAACCATTGCCCAACAACAAGACCATTTTCAAAGGCGATATCTGCGGTAAAGGAAAGCAAAATACTGTAAAAATAATCATCAACCCTTGTTACATAGCAAAATGGATAAATAGTGAGGATAAATAGTAAGTCCAGACATTACGTACTGCCTCTCTAAATTGTGCGAAGCCTTTCTATCATACAAGTTTATAGTTTCTGAGTAAACTTTGCCCTACGTACTTCGACCTGACACTCTGAGACCCACCCCCGTCCCTTCTCTACCTTAAATTTATCATATCTGGACAAAGGGAAGGAAAAGTAATCAATAATGGAATATGCTGATTTCTGCTTACCTTGTTTGAATGCAATTGTTGGGAGATAAAACAGTAGAATTGAGTGGTAGATTGCAGTGAATATCCAAATCCAAAATACCTAGAAATGAAAGATGTTTAGAAGTGAGAGTAGGAGAGTAGTGGTCCACTCACCACTTATTGCATCAGGTCCATTTTCTCACATAATTTATTACTTTCATAGCTTTTCCTTTTTACTACACTGGCACTAATACGAAACACCAAGATTACTTTCTTGTCCCTATAAAGTATCTTCTGTAAGTAGCGTCAATATTACAAGCAACCCTCTTTGATTAGCGTCAATATTACAAGCACCCTCCTTAACCAGCGTCTATATTAAAAGCACCCTCTTAAATTTGCGTCTATATCAAAAGCACCCTCTGTAATTAGCGTCAATATTACAAGCAACCCTCTTAATTAGCGTCAATATTACAAGCAACCCTCTTTGATTAGCGTCAATATTACAAGCACCCTCCTTAACCAGCGTCTATAGTAAGAGCACCCTCTTAAATTTGCGTCTATATAAAAAGCACCCTCTGTAATTAGCGTCAATATTACAAGCAACCCCCTTAATTAGCGTCAATATTACAAGCACCCTCTTTCCTTAGCGTCAATATTACAAGCACCCTCTTTAATTAGCGCCAATATTGCAAGCACGCTCTTTGACTAGCGTCAATATTACAAGCACCCTCTTTACTTTTAGCGCTAATATTACAAGCACCCCCTTTAATCAGCGTCAATATTACAAGCACCCTCTTTAATTAGCGTCAATGATACGAGCAACCCTCTTTAATAAGTGTCGATATTACAAGTACCCTCTTTGATTAACGTCAATATTACAAGCACCCTCTTTAATAAGCGTCAATATTACAAGCACCCTCTTTAATAAGCGTCAAGATTACAAGCATCCTCTTTAATTAGCTTCAATAATTCAACCCCTCAAACAGCATGCAACTTTTGTACCTAAGTAAAATAGTTCGGACTACACAACCAACCACAATTTTCCGGACAATTTCTCTTCTACAGAAACAAAATAAGTTCCATCTACCTCTACTTCTTTCTTTTATGCAAAAATATTTGTAAACCGCTACTAAATTTCCGACGGGGTCAGTCAATGCATCCGGATCAATACTAGTTGGGGTTTTTTCCCTCGCGTACTTACCTTTGTATTAAACAAATCAGCATTTTGGGAATTTTTGTACAATCTAGGGCAGTTTAGCCGCGCTTCTGAAGAGCAGGTTCGATCAAAGATTCCTATAGCCAATGGTGGTAAGGCAGTGAACAACTGTGAAGGAAATATAGAGATGCCTTGATTAAAATCGGAGTATTGAGGAAAAAAGAACATCCACATGCAAAAAGATACAGCGGATCACTGCTCTACAGTAACTGCGTGCGGAAATTGAGAAAAAAAGAACATCCACATTAAAAAAGATACAGCGGATCACTGCTCTACAATAAATACCTGCGGAAATTGAGAAAAATCCGCGCGCATTGTCAGATGATTGTAACAAGATCATCGGATAAGATCAGCTCTCTTTGTCTGATAAATTTATCCTACTTACTGTGAGGTACCTCTGACAACAAATGAAATTTTTGAATGTCCTGACATCTGATTATGTAACTTGTGATTTGATATCAACAGGCTACGTTAGCTACTAGATTGGTTTGTATCACACAGTTCATTATACTTAATATACAGTGCTATTCACCATTCAAAAGGCAGCGTTAATAAGACAACTTACGTCACTTTATATCACAACCAGGGTAATCTAAATAAGAGGCCTGGACAACACGCAGCTGGAGGACACGACTGGAGGCCATTGTCAAAATGTTGATTGGCTGTGGATAACTGGTATTTTTTATCACGATCCATCCATCCATCCATCCATTTTTTATAGTCAGCCTTTTTCCATCTGTCGTTGGGTTACCGACTTTCGACCGATCTTTGCTTTCCATCTTGTTCTTTCCTTAGCATCTTCTTTCTTTAGGCCAATCTTTGCAGCATCTTTTCCCATCGTGTCTCTCCATCTCATTGGAGGTTTTCCTTGTCCTCTTCTGCCTTCAACTTCTAACATCATTGCTCTCTTTACACCTACACCGTCTTCTTTTTAATTCAATACATATCATCCCAAACAACATCATCAATTCCAGACTTTAATCCAGCCAAACCCATCAAATCTTTTCTACCTTTTCATTCATGAAGTCTTATGATGAACGCATCCTCAGGCAAAATCATCCATAACAGGCGTGATTAAGACCCGGGGAGGGGTATCAACCAAAAATAATCAATTTAACGAAATATGGTATATATACAACTCATTGATTTTCCTACAATGCACTGTATGGAGGTACAAAGAAACAGTATAAACAAAGACCACAGACTGATCTAACGATCAAATATTGAAATAAAATCGTTGAAAATAGTTAACATTAATATATTGGGATGTTTACAGTTTCATAACATTTTACTTAGTCTCCTTTGTTGATCTTGGGATGTACAATTTACTATAATTGTTAAGTAACAAATTAGCAAATGTCCTAGCATGACTTTCCTTTCTTGTGTAAATTGCAATGGCAAGATATCTCTAAAAGTACATGACACAATGATTTCCAGCATACAAAACTTGATGTTTCATGGGGAAAAAGATAAATCCTTCTTAATCCAGTACACGGCAAGGATAAATTTCATAAATAACGGTTAAGGACGAAAGGTTAAGATAGATCAAATTTTCGGATGGCCTCCAGTTACGGCCTCCATACACGGCCTCCAGTCACGGCCTCCAGTCACGGCCTCCATACCCGGCCTCCAGTCACGGCCTCCAGTCACGGCCTCCAGTCACGGCCTCCAGTCACGGCCTCCAGTTGCATGCAGTCCGGGCCTGCTATTTAGATCACCCTTATCACAATTGATGGTTAGAATTTGGGCCATGAATCAACAGGGAAGTGAAACTCTCAAACACGATGCTCTCAACTACGAAACTTATGAAGGGTTAACGAAAGAGATGCCTAGCAAACCAGATCATTCCAGATCTTCCTTTCTATCATTTTTAAATAATTGGTAATGGAACATTCGAGATTCAGATTGGAACACGTTTAAAGCCTTGGTCACATGACTGGGGGGGGGGGGGGATATTTTACCGGATACTGTACATAGCAAATAGGTTATTTCACTTTACGGCACCCATGTTTTGCTAGATCAATCTGTGGCCTATTTGGCACAGGAAGTACGATAGTTGTGGTATGGTACCAATATGTGCCCACCGCACTTTCTATAACGTGCAACATTAAAATTAGTCCAGATTGTAATGTTTCATTTACGGTACTGCTATATCAGAGGGAGATGGCATGACATACAATGGTACGGCTAAGATTATTCTACGCTTCTATCGATCACGGAACGACGAAAACCATGTCTCGATATCGTCAATCAACTGGGAAGGATATTACTCCGAATTGAACCAGGAAAGAGAGCGACGCAGCGCCTCATGACACAAATGTATCCGAGTAGAATTGTCAATCGATAGGCTGCCCCCCTCGATCACCAAAAGCTATCCAGCACCATGTAACCTATGCTGAAATTTTTTAAGTAAATAAGGTTTCAAAGTGACACCATCTGATCGGTGCAAATGACTTTTTACACCTGGTTTGGGTTCAACATTGATGGGCTCGAAATGACTTCAAACGCTAATTTCTAAAGCTCCCCGACCCCCTCATCTGTTTCCTTCTCGCAGCTTCATTGGACAGCAAATCCTAAGCTTTCTCAAGATAGAACCTAAAGCGTAATCGCTTAGTATGAAGGATTTACGTCGATCACATTGTCATGGGCCTTGTTGAAGGAAGGTTTGATAGGAACGTTTTGGGAATGTATTATGGCGTACAAGAAATTCAAAACGCCAGTTACTCACATTTGCAACCATTTCCCCAAATTTATTACAGACCTGGGTATGGGTGAGGGGCATTAAAATATCAAGACATGGGACTGTGATTAAAATTAAACAAAAAAATAATAAGTAAACAAGTAAATACTAATACGAAAATCTGTATCAATCACAACAAATGACAACCTTCCGCCACAAAAACTTGATTTCAAACATCAATATGATGCCTGGGCTTATATACGGGGGTGCTTATATAAGGAGGGGATCAGTGATCTGGCAAATTGGATGTTCATATTGGGAATTTCGAGGTACTAAGTTAAACGAATAAACGAACAGATTCAACACGTTTCTACTCCTTTCCCCCTGTGCACAGAAAAACTAGGACGTAATAGGTCACTTCTTGAGGTACGTACCACATTGTACAAACCAATACACCACTTGTCGAAAAGAATTTGGCCTGAAAAGCCATTTGAGAAAGCGAACCAAAGCTAAAAAAGAACAGAAACAGTGCCAATAATGTAATGCCAATTATCAACAGGTTTATGGTGTTTCACAATAAAAGAAAATATTAACTCCTCGTCACTATTCAAGTAAGTGATGATAGATAGTCAATCACAAGCCAAAGCAGCATTTTATCGCTGTACAATCACTCCTATTCTTGTGGCTGTTTGCAATGCAATTTATTGCACAATCATACAGTGAGAAGTTTGCTACAGTGGGATGTGTAGAGCAGTGGGATGTGTTGCACACAGTGGGATGGATTGCACACAGTGGGGTGTATAGCACAGTGATATGTTTGCTACAGTTGGATGTGTAGCGCAGTGGTATGTTTGCTACAGTGGGATGTGTAGCACAGTGGGATGTGTAGCACAGTGGGATGTGTAGAACAGTGGGATGTGTAGCACAGTGGGATGTGTAGCACAGTGGTATGTTTGCTACAGTGGGATGCGTAGCGCAGAGGGATGTTTGCTACAGAGGGATGTGTAGCGCAGTGGGGTGCGTAGCGCAGTGGGATGTTGCTACAGTGGGATGTGTAGTGCAGTGGGATGTTTGCTACAGTGGGATGTGTAGCACAGTGGGATGTGTTGCATAAAGTGGGATGTGTTGCACAAAATGGGATGAGTAGCATAGTGGGATGTATTGCACAATGGGATGTGTAGCAGATTGGATCCTTGGCAGATGGGATGTATGGTCCAAACGGATATTTGATGCATGGGGTTGTTTGGCACATGGGATTCTTTGGCACATGTGATGGGTGGCATGTCGACCAGTTCACACAAAAATTAATATCGAATTTCAATGATGATTTTAGATTGCTACCATTTGGCATAGGAAAGTCAGGACGCCCAAATGAAATATTTTCAAGTATCGTTTTTGAAGAGCTGTCATGCAAACTTAACTGTTACCACAACGAATCCTTGGATACCAAACAAGAGAAAAGAGAAACGGCGGGGAAAAATTGGAGCAGATGAAAACGAGGATTACAGCAGGTGGGTCTGGAAAATGAATGCTTAATGTCAGCTAGTATCATACCCATAATAGTATGAGCACCGTCTGTATCCCTATTTAACTTTCTACTTTCAGCATTAACTTGAATCTGCATTAAGGTCAAGTGCACAATCATCAAAACTTACCTCTATGACATATAAGCATATATTCTTGTAAAATGAATATAAAATCAACTTGGTCAGTCTCTGATAGCTCCAAGCACCATGCACAAGCAGCAGTTTATTTAAAAACCGAAACTAAAAAGAATGGAGACAAAACAGCATATCTAAATTGTGACAAAGTAACTACTCTCTAATCAAATCCTATTTTTTACAGGTTTCCTTTATAAACAAATATGACCAACCAAATGATGTCATTAATCAAAACAATTAACTTCCTAACGATAAACGACAGTTAGCCTCGTAGCCATGGGATTATAACCTCTTTCTTACACGGCATTCCAGTTAACAAGAACTTTGGGCTAGAAACGCTACAATTCTATGTGAAAAAGGGATACCTGAGCAAAGTTTGGAATTGGGTACATTGGTACTGCAAGATGAACGTCCAAGTAGTGCCTAACTTCTTTCCAATAAAACATTTATTGTTTATTTCATAATACAATATTTTGTATATATTATATAATTTTATGGATGTCATATGTAGTATTAAAAATGTATTACGTTAATCGATGACTTGATTACTACTGCCAATCGATAATTCGAGTCTCTGTTACAAGCATAACAATATATCCCGTGGATATACATTTATTTAAATATTATCGTATATTTATTATAAACATATAAATAATGGGGCGGATATCGTACAGCCAGTGGATAAATGTCCATATAGAAAACATAGTTACTTGGTTATGGGCCCTAATCTACCATTGCATAGCAACACTAATGAGTATATAGGATTACAAAAGACTTAAAAGTTCCTCTAAAACATCAATAAAATACTTGGTACTAATACATAAACAAAAATACGTATATTGGCATAGATGGATGCATATTTTCGTGCAAGAAATATAAGTCTGCTTCAAATGCACTTCAAAATGATTTCAGTCCACTTAGCTCAGATCGGTTTTACGCCTAACTCCTTGTAAAGCTGAAAAAATCTTCTTCGCTTAAATTTCTTAAACGGCCTCAAAAGGCTCAACGAGCCTACGAACAGCACCGGTTCTTGCTTAAATCTAGTTGAAAGATCTGGAGACCGTTTTGAACTGTATGCAAACCTGGCTGAGTAAGGAGCTGTTTACATATATGAGATGTATGGCGAATCTGCCGTTTCACGTCAAGATCTTGCATTTCCACAGAGTCGCCGTCTCCTGAGGCATCTATCACTGTGACAAATGATGATTGAGCGAGCTCTTGACACGAAGGAAACATGTTAATGAAATCTGCAATTGATAAACCAGTAGCTGTCCCTCCTTATATGATCCTATACTATCTGCAAATAAAGTGAGCTGTATTCAACAAATGCTCAAAATCTTGTGAAATTGGAACCCAATTCTCTATTCTCGTGGCACCCACACATAGCAATACACATACACATACCTCTTACCTGTGCTAATATATTCGACACGGTTGACCATTTACAGGTAAAGACCCAAGGCTTGTTGACTTTCCCCACAGGCTAAGAAACACACAGTAACGGTAATGTCTTCCAATAGTAGTATTGGTGGACTCGCTGCGTCGTCCTTTGTGATAAACGGAGCAACAGAAGAACGAAGATAATGTCATAGTGCTAGAGACATTGACAGAACCTTCTTACTTCTGTCCAGAAAAGGATCTAGATTGTCAATCCAATTCATATACACTTCAGTTACTTGTTAAGATTATTTCAAACTATATGAAAACAGGACGACTTCAAGACAGTTGGTTCCTTGAGACCATTTTACCGGTCAAAACAGGACGGCTTCAAGATAGCTGGTTCCTTGAGACCGAACTGGACTAAGCGTAAACAGGACGGTCTCAAGAAACATGCTACCTTGAAACTATTTGGAGCAGGGTGGTCTCGAGATAGCTGGTTCCTTGGGATTTTTTAGAACGAAGTGCGAATAGAATGGTTTCGAGGCAGCTGTTTCCTTGTGACATTTTGAATTTCATCTGAACCCATATTAACGGTAGTAACAGAACCAGGGCCCTCGCCTGTTAGTGTGTGGAAACACTATTGACCATGTACAATAAGAAAACCATTTTAGAGGCTTTCGTCAACCAAACTCTTCCCCTGCAACTCGAAAACTTTACAGTACCCTGGATAGTGCGTAGAAGACCCCAAACAAGGAACCCAACGGTTGAAGTGTTTCTTGTTTTATTTTTTCAGGTTTTGCCGTTCGGTTTTTAAAATAGCTGTTCCACAAGATTATTTCTCTCGCCCTCTCCCCCCTCTCTTTTCTTCCTCGTTGTTATGCTACAGACGTAGTATGAATAATGTAGGAAATCCTACCTGAGCAATGGCATAGTCAGAAGCACTTGATGCTTGCAGACCTTCTTGCCCACTGATTCCAACACCGACATGGGCAGCCTAAAATTTAATGAAAAATTAATAGATAGGCAAAAACATGCCTCATGGTAACGGGTTGGGGAACCCTAATGCTTAATATACAAGTGAAAACGTATTTAAACAAAGAAAGGGAGCAATAAGCTACTAAGGAACACGTGCCCCAGTTAAAATCTGAGTGATATTTAAATCTCTATCAAAACTACCACCATAGGTTTCTCTTAAGCTATTTCTAAAGATACAAACTCTCTATTTTCATTTTTATAGTCAGAAAGGAGCAAAGCTAGCAAGGTATCGATCGTAGAACTCGGCATGATTGCAATATTTCGCAACACGCTCGAGGACAAAGGTCAGATGAAATTTTCTCAAAAAGTTCCTATGGAAACGCTATTGTTACTTATAACCAATCGAAAGCTCTTTCTTTGCTGAAGACAATAGTATAAATTGTTAAGGCATTCGTTGGGGTTTTCCTCGCGTTATAACCGCTGAAAGCAAGGGATTGATTTTGGCCGCAAAAGCGGCTCATTGGCTTTGGAGCACTTTCACAGTGAGCCACAAAAACGGCACGTGGGGCTTAAAGGGTTAAGAAAAGTTGAAATATATATATCTTGCGGTTTGAGCCTGGTGCCCATGCCTCTTGCTCAAGAGCTACGGCGGTCCCATGATAGCATATCTTACTTTTCTCCAATTGTCATATTACTTCCACATCATCCATCGATGACGCGGTGTAGGAGTGGCGAACTTTCTCTATCCCTTCGTGCCCTAAGCAATCTGACAGCTACAATCATGGACAAATAGAAGTTAAACTTTTACTAAATTGCGGTGAAAAT
>JAAAKL020002246.1:0-26878 GCA_010016065.2 Carybdea cf. marsupialis auct. non (Linnaeus, 1758) | reverse complement strand
AGGGTTGTCTTCAGGTATCTGGAGTCAAATTGTCCTATTTCCAAAACTTTTGATTTGTGACGTCATCACTTTTCCTCAGCATTCAACCTTAGAATAAATCACTATAAACAACCTAGCACTCATAGTAACAGTATTGGCATTATCCCTTATCAAGCGATAAGTTTACAATATCCTAATGTACGGAAATTTATACTGTATTGCAAACACGATCACAATTTTGGACTTTCTATAAAGGCCCGTAAAAGGGTGGACACTTTGCGTATCATTGGGAATGTCAACCGTTACTTCAAAACATCTTTTAACCAAACCTTTCTTTAATATTCATTGTTACTCTGTTCAACACTCTCACCCTTTTGCTGAATCTGACTTTACTTTTCTAGCTTCTGCCTCTTCCAGTTTTGCCCCCTTGATCAAAGAAAGTCTCTCCTTGTCCAACAAAGACCATTTTTAATGCCACCCTATATTTAACTTCCCTCTCACTATCCTCATGTCTCCTTTGAGACGCGTTTGTTTACAGGTTAACGTAAGGTTTGCTTTTCCCCCAACGTGTCGCCTCCCCACCTTCTTCCCGGTAAAAAATTCAACACCAATATGTGCTCCGATAGAGCGTCGCTTATCGATTTCAGTGTCACTCCTGTAGTGCATTGTATTTGGGTCAGACGATTCGTCAGTTCCATAGGCGTCTATTGGACTACCTAGGTATCTCTGCTTTGACTGCGAAGTAACTTTCTGGCCCTCCTTTTTCCAGTATCCGTTCCCACTGTAATGGCTGTTGTAATACCTTTTTTTGTGTCAAACTTCGTTTGATAGCTATTACCAACTCAGAGTTCGGCTGGTTACTCAAAGAAAGCCTTCTTTATCTAAACTCAAACCTTCTCCTAACTTAACCCAAAACTCTATTCCTCTGTTTCTCTTTCATCGCTTACTATTCTCCCCTTGGGACCATTTCGTTTCACTATATTTTTGTACTATATTGCACTGTTTGCTTAAAAATTTGCTACGTTGTGTATTTCTCTTATTCCTTGATGATGATGTGGGATACATGGAAAACTCAGTTTATTATATGTTTATCGAATTTGGAACTATTTTTTACGCTTGTGGTCTTGCTCTCTTTGCTTTGGTATTTATATTATTGTTTGTTGTTATTTTTCTTTGTTATTATTTATCATGCTTAATATCATACATCGTGTTGTCTGATTACTTTATCCTTAAATAAACCCCGTAACTTCATGTATTCAACACCCTTGATGATGATGCATTAGACATCGAAAGCTTGGTTAATCAGTGTTTCATTCTTCTTTTTCTACATATTTTGATTTGTCTCTCTTAATAATTATGATATTGATGTTTATAATAAGACTGCGATTCCCGCCTGATAAATGGATTGCCTATAATGAACAGTTTCGGGATGTTGGTGAGAAACCAGAGTGATCAATGGGTGACCAAAGCTGGACACCTAAACCTGCATTCACGGTCTCACAAAGTATCGTGCTTATTTAGCCAACGATGTCTGCTAAACAGTTTCCTTTCCCATACTCTCTCACACGCTTTGGTGAGCCTGTGGCTATGGTCTGTGCACTTCCCAAAGGTGCACCTAAGCTTGGAGATAAATGATGTCGAAATCGAAATTACACCTCTAGGATTTAAACTCGGAGCCTCGGTGACTTAGATCGCCGCATGAGTATACACTGTTGATAAACATCATCAGTAGGCCTACAACTCATGGATACTGATTCATTAAACAACTGCACTCCAAAACACTTTATCCTTTGTCAAAGAGCTGAAAAGTACGACCTCAAATATTTACTGCAACTAAGCAGCCATAGTTACCAAAGGTTCGCAATAAATTGTAAACTCACTTTAAACTGCTAGTAAGTTTCATTTGACGTAAGCTTGGAGTTACTCAGTCCATGACAAATGTCCTCAAAGTACACAATTTTTATTTAAGTAGCTTAGAATTTTAGTCAGATCTCAAGTTTCATATTTTTTTTCTCAAATATCTAGAGCTCAAATTACTTAATGGCTGCGTATTTTATTTAACTAGTTTTCGTGATGATATTGTATATAAGGAGCGAAATAAGGAAAGAAGTCATATTCAAATTTATGTATCGAAAAGGCTTGTGATGTTTTAGAGAGAGAAGATTAACCACTAGCGCAAGTGCTGGAAATCAGCCATCTCCGACACCGGATCCAACATCAACATCGGGATCTTCAGGAGGAACCACTTCCTCCAGTTTCGGCCCCTATTCCTCGACTGCACAAATGAAGTAGTGAGCCTCCTCTGAATGAAGGTGCTATTGATGAGGTTGACTGCTTTCTATTTTTCAAGCCAGCTTGTATCCTCCCTTTTGAGACATATCCAATGAGAAGCTTTCTTCACTGTCTCCTGTAACTCTTTGATCATGATCCTTGCTTCACTATTTGTGCAGCAAAATTGCTTGTGAAACAAATTTACCTGCCGTTTGTCGATGAAACCCCGCACTCCGACGGCCATGTGATAGTAATCAACATTCCACTCCTTTTCTTCGCATTCTCCGATCAAACCAGCGTATCTATCACATTTCCGTTGCTCTGATCTGGCGATGTTTCTTTCCACGGTACCGTTAGCTCCAAGATTACAAAGATCTTCCTTTCCTCGCACTATACTACTGCATCAGGTCGTTGCTCATCATTTAACTGACTCTCCAAATCGGTTGCAACCTTCCAATTTCATTACCATCTTTCGTCCACTACGTTTGCTTTTCAATGACTTTTCAAATTTGTAGATTGCCCTGCTTTGGGAAAATTCATCCGCGTTACCTTTTGGGGAGATCTCCATTATTGAATTGACTTGCTTTCATTTGTAGGACCTTCTGAATGACTTTCAACACTTGTGTCTCCATGCATATCTGTCAAGAGCAAGATCACAGTTGGAGATAGTATGTCTCAGGGTTCCTTTCTTAGTACATCTACATTTATCATCTTTGGCTATTTTCCATCTGACTAGATTGGCTGGGGATGTCATCACGTTATGCGTTGCTTTGATAAGAAAGAAGTCCGGGACCGTTTCCCAATTACAGATTTAGACTCTTGTTGCCAACAATGCGTACGAAATCTTCTGCTCGATCTTCTCTAGGCACCACATTTACAATTTCGCCACGGTGAAACCAGAGTTAAATCAAAATGTTTGCTTCTACTTTCTCATGATGTTGTCGTTAAGATCTAATTACGCATAACTATCTTTGTTTTCGTTCACCAAATCCAAAACAAACGTCTTTGAGTATATTAGATTACATAACATATCGTAAATTTGAGAAGCAGCATTCTATAATTGATGTAGCAAAGAACTAATTGTAGCTTTCTTTCTTTTGTTTTGAAAGCGCATTTGTGTTGCTTATGCTTATATTTTCGGAAACTGAAGTTGCTTAATTTTTTTTCCAAATCCAGTTCAGCTGCTTGTGAAGTTGCTAAGATAAGTAAAAGATAATCATTTTTTCAGCCTCGTTTTTGCCAGTATTTTGTTTGAACGAGGCTTTTCAAAGATGGGTACGTTGACTTCGCGATACTCTGAAAACGCGTTGTGATCGTGGTAAATAAGGTATCTCTTGAGCCAACACTTGATGAGAGTCATCTGCATTGATCAACGTCTGAAGACTGCCTTTGTGCATTGAAATCCTGAGTTTGATATTATAAGCAACTCATTTATTGACAGTAATGGATATTCGACCGAACCAAACGATATACATTAACAATTTGAACGAGAAAATAAAGAAGGAAGGTAAGTCGTTTCTTCTGCCCAGTTATTGAACGGTGTTCTGTCAGATATTGGTAGTAGTACCAAATGTTTAGGGGCAGCTTAAGGATGACAAAGGTCGAGCTTGTGCGTAACCCTTCATGTGTCAACAAGGCTCTTGAGTGATAGATCATTAAGTGATTATCGGTTAATGATAATTTGATTTATCTTATATTTGTAGGGTGGTTGCAAGAGTTAAAATAGTGGGAGTTCAGAAGTGCCGGTAATATATATTGCAGGTGAAAGAGCACACTGTACAACACATCTTTCCCTAGAACCATAGTTATTAGATAGGCCTACTTAAGATGGAAGTTTGAATGCAATTTTTAAAAATGTTTTCATAAGTGTTTGAGTGAGATACCGTAAGCGTAAAAGATGTTGACAATGCACCGGAGGCCTTGACTAAAGATAACTTCATTAAGTTTAAATTAAGATCCGTACTGTTAGATGTAGAAGGTAGATTGACGTATTCCCTATATTCTAGCTGCCCCTAGCCACGTATGGAAAGCTTAAGGTTATGAAAGCTCAACATGGTCTCCATGGTAACTGTCAGATCATAAAGATCAACATGGCGATGTATGTTGGTCCATAAACAGCAAATTTGTATCACTGGTGTATGAAGGTCATAATTATGTATATGAGGCTTTTGTATGGCTCATCAATAAGCATTAAAAAGGGGTTCCAAGACAAGTCACAAGAATAGGCTATACTCAAAGCATTACATGCAGTTTAAGGATTTACAAATTGCAATCATCAATCAAAGACCAACATACAGAATCAAAACCCATTATGGATGTGGTAGGGATGTTGCACCTCCATAGCACCTCCACAACAACCCAATGTGCCATCCTGATCAATAACAATTTTTCAGAATCTTTCAATGTAGGAGCCGCCATGGTCTAGTGGATAAGTTCTGTGCCTTCAGTTCAAGAGGGTTAGGGTTCAAGTCCCGGAAGAACCATTGGTGATGTCAGGGAGGGTTTCTGGTCTTAATATGCTCTATACTCCAATCAAGTCCCATGTACATGGGCACTGCCTTAGCCCCTGCAAAGGGGAGTGCTCAGCCTTAATACTGCATCATTTAAGGTAGGGGTTGGAGTGTGCCAAGGATGCAGCCCATCACCAACATTAGTAAGCAAATATGATTTATGAAGTCAATAGGTTGCCAGAACTAGAGCGGAATGAAAATCTGTTAGCACAGATTCAGTAAGCATATCATACAACATTGGTATCAGCCATTTTTGATAAATTAAAGCTCTGAACTCAAGAACTAGGTGGCATGGTTGAAATGGAAAGTAGTATACAGGGAAACAAGTAAGGAAATCAGCATTGATGCTGAAGCTGTGTAAGGTGTTGAGAACTTTATTTTACTTGGGTAATTGCTCGAATGAACAGCTCAAATGATGTAGTTGGAGGAATATTTTGAGTAGCCTGGGTATTTTGGAGATTAAAAAGATGCAATCTATATGGGATGTAACAGACATCTCAAGTAGGAGTAAAATACAGTAGTTAAACAGTGATAGTCCAGTTGCAATATGTGCTTCTGAAACTTGCACACTGAAGGCAGAGCATGTTGGAAAGTTAACTGCCTTGAAAATGACTAGTTGCAAAAGTATGTTTTGGGCAAATGTTCAACAACTACTGTGCAATGTCAGATAATTGCAGGTAACTAGGTATGGAATATATGATCACTAAGGTTGTCCAGGAAAGAAGGCTGAAGTAGTTTGGACATGTTGTAAAGCGATGTGACTGAAGCTATATGTATTCAAGCTATGAGGGTGTTTTGTAGGGGAAAGACTGATAAGAAGACCTCCAAAGAGATTGACCAAATGTGAGAACAAACTATTTTGTCATTGCCCACACTTAAATACGGGCTTTGAATTGTGAAATTAGGAGATGTTGAAAAGAAGTGTGCAAAGATCCCTAATAGATTATGCAACTAAGTCAACCTATAAAAGTGTTACTTAAACCTGTCTCCTTGTTATCATCATTTTAGTTTAGTTTGATAAATATTGTTTTCTTTTTTTAGAACTAAAGAGATCACTGTATGCCATTTTCTCTCAGTTTGGATCAATTTTGGATATTGTTGCATCAAAGACATACAAAATGAGGGGACAGGCCTTTGTTGTGTTTAAGGATATGGGCAGTGCTACCAACGCAATGAGATCAATGCAAGGATTTCCATTTTATGAGAAGCCAATGGTATGCCATCTTAGTATTGCCAATGGTGTTAGATAATGATGATGAAGATGATGATGATCAACTAAATACAAAGACAAGATGTCAGTTATGTTTGAGTAAATAAATCCTACTTTTTGCATTTGAAGTTTTCGATACATTTAACATTTAGTCATAATTTTCATGCAAAGGTATGTTTGAAGGTATGTATTGTTGAGGCCACTAAAGTAAGAGCCCTACAAACCATTAATGGCCCCAAAGTTCAGCTGCATACCACCCAAACTTCATAATTGATAGTCTCTCAAAGAAGACATCAGAAATGCAAATGCAATCAATAAGACATAATTCTCATCATTTTGGATTTATTTTAATCAAGCTGTACCTCAAAAACAGATTTGAAATTTTTCAAGAAGCTTTTGGATGCTAGCCCTTATCCATATGAGTGGCTATTTGTCTTATGTCATTGAGTAGGCCCTATGGATGACATTGGTTCAACCCACTAAGAAGCAGTTGCTCATGTCAAGCATTAAGTCAATTCTTCACAGGTCTTGAGATATTTGTAGTGTAGAAACTATTTATATTAAGAAACATTTATCGGCAAGGGATATTCCATATATGTTTTGCAGTGTGGAACTTTCTTGAAGGAGTTGCATAGAATTAAATGTACTAAATGCTGTAATTTTTGCTTTACAATCAAAAGTTTCTCCTAGTTGACTATGTTATCCTCTTTTATAAGAAGTGAAGGTTACCCTGGATTGAATTGGCTCCATGTGCTAAAATGATCTATCTAGGTTCTCTAATCTGTATGACAACATTTGCATTTTTACTACATTACAGGGTGAACATAGAATGTTTATTTAGAAATGACTTAAAATATGGCCTTAGAAATTGAAAGCTAATGATGTATTTTACAATCAATGCAGTGATGCAAGGGTCTAAAAGCCCTGGGAACAATATATATGTCAAGCTATAAAAAGTTCTATCCTTTTTTACCTAAAAACATTGTTTTGTCCTTTCTTACAGAATTGTTGTAATTTCTAGGTTGCCAATATGCCAGTATTTATAGATTAATGCCCAAAATTGCAGAAATGTCCCTCTTTGTTCCTGGTGTAGAATTCAAAATAATGTTTAAGAAGTTCATTTCCTTGCTATGATGTGGATTTATAACCCTAACCCACCCTGTAACTCCTGACTATGGCCCTAAGGATCTTATTAAGGATTGATAAGTTTAGTTTAATTTACAAAGGAAATAAAAGCATATCAATTTTTTCAATTGATTGTCAATTAAAATTTGTGGAAGACTGCTTAACAGTGTATTGTGTTGTTTACTTATTGAAAATATTAGCTTACACAACCAATTGATATGTATTTATCACCTCTTAGAGGATAAATTTCTCGAAGAATAAATCAGATGCTGTCGCAAAGTTAGAAGGGTCTTATTTACCACGAGAGAAGAGACAGAAGGAGAAGAGGAAGGCAGAAGAAGGTACTGCTATTGAGCAAAATTTGTTTGGGGTCAGGTATCAAAACAGAATTGTAGGAGAGAAAGAATTTATATGTTTCATCACATGTTGTTTTAAGCCCCTTTTTAGATTGGCAGAAATATTTATTGTTGCAATGCACAATAGTTAGGGAGATGGCAAGGGTGAGGGGTTTTGTTTGATGTACTGATTCATTGTTACTTAAGATGATATTTTTGGATTTAAAATGTGTATGGTAACTGATGAAGCAAAGCTACTAAGTAATTTAGTGCTATTGTGTTTCTGCTAATCAGTGTTGTGGATGTAAAATATAATGTACACAAATTGTGATGATTTTCCCGCAGCAGAAGTTTTTTTATTTCCCAAACTGAACCACCATGGGCTCCCTATTTCACCCCTTCCCTCTTCACTTGTCTAAACCCTCAGAAGCTAACAGTGATTAGCTCCTCTAGGCCATTCCGTTTATTCCAAATGTGATATGGGGAGACTCTACACAGCATTATCTTTGGACATGAAGGACACTTCTGTTTACATTTATTATAGTTGAACACTTCGACCAATTATGAAACTCACAAATTCTGTACCTGCTGGACATTATTAAAGTGCATTCTACGTTTAGCATGCCACATGAACTCTTAATTTGTTACAAGAAGCCATTACTAAAAGAATAATACATAGAAAGGTGACAGTTTTTGCAAGATGCTTATGGCTACTTCTCATGATATGAGCAACTAAGGATATTGGTTAATCTTATATTGCTTTTCTGAGTATGTCTGGTGATATCAATGTTGTTGATAATATTACTATCAGCATGATAAACAGGGAGGGGGGGGGGGGTTCTCTGTTTAACGTCTTGTTTTCCCCATTCATGTGGTTTGACGGTGCCCATATACATGGGACTTGTTACTGGAGCATAGAGCACTTTAAGACCGGATGCCCTTTCTGGCATCACCAATGGCCCTTCTGGGATTTTAAGCCTGACCCTCTTGATCTGAAGACCAGGAACGTATCCACTAGACCATGGTGGTCATGCATGAAAAATTGCTACAGTCAGCAATAACTTAGTGAAAAAGACATCACTTTTTGAGCAGCAGCTATGAAGTTGCTGTCTCCTCTGTTCACATTCACAATGAGCTTCACCAAAAACCTGTTGGCCTGGCATTGGTAGTTTTATGACCGTTTTCAAAACTAACTGGTAAATGATGGTCAAAAACAGAGTGCCCTACCTCTACGTGCTTGGTTAGGCTATGCATCAATTTGACCAGCGCCCTTATGATTGTCTACACTGTACATTTTCTGACGTGTTTTAACTACTCAGTTCAATCAATGTAATGCTTCTCTTTTCAAGCATCAAAAGTTCAAAAGCCTGCGAAGAAAGCAGCAGTTGCAACAGCACAAGAAAAGCCGGCTGTAGCTGCTGCTGCACCAACTGCAGCACCTCATGTTGCGGCTACTCAGGCACCCAAAGGTAAAAATTGTAACTTATACTGGTGTTCATACAGTCAGGAGAGCATTTCGTTTATTTATTGTTTTTCTAGCTGTTGATTTGTTTTGTTCGATTTTATCAGTCTTTGTGATATGTATTTTAGTAGGCATTTATACATCTATTTACTGGCATATTTCATTCGCTTATTTCGCCTTTCGACAGTGGATAGTTCTCTTTCGTTCACTTCTCTCAGAATGTTAGTACCAGGCAGGGCACCTACTGTTTACGTGCTCTTTGCTGCGCTAAAAGCTCAATGTCTATGGGCGCCACCTTAGCCCCTTCTAGAGAGGAAAGTAGGGTATGATTATAATGGCACTTACCACAATAGTCGTTTCTGTGTTTATAATAGCATTTCTTTATGCTGAATATATTTATCATATTCAACTTTTTCTTCTTTTTTTGTTTCCTAATCTTAATCTCTCCCTAACTTAATATGCATGCTCCATTTCTCTATTCGTGCATTAATGTACTGTACCTGGCTACTGTTCACTCCCTGCTCTCATCACCAAGTTCTAATCCCGCAATGTCGTACCGTGTTTGTAATGTACTGTGTTGCGATTTCCGATTGGATGTATTCCCCATACTATAGTGAGTGGATTTTCAAACCCTTGTTTCCTTTGGACCATAGAAAGTCTTTTATAGTTGAAATGTTGTCTACATTTGACACTCTTGGTGTTCTATCTCACATTACTATTTGTGTTGTCAGAAGAAGAAGAAAAAAAAAGATTTCTGGGGGTGCAACTTCACATTCTGTGAATCTTTCTGTTACATTTTTTACAATGGAAGTCTAGTGTGCCCTCCCACATGGGCCCTTATTAACAATTTGTGAGTCGGGAAATATCGCAGATCTTATTTGCATGACCTGTAACTGCTAATGTATTTTCTGTAACTGTCACTTTATTTTCCTCTTCTTCTCAAACGTGTTGCTGTGGTCTAGTTTCTGTTATTATACGTCGGATACTATTGCACATGGGCCGTGATGTTTGATAAGAACGTTTGCCTGTTGTAATTGACATTCCGAGCTAAATAGCCTATATAGAGCTTTTCTTAGCCGCTTAGGCCCCAAACTTTACCTGATCTTCATATACGAGTTGCAGATCGTGCTACCGTTTTTCTTTCTCGGTTATAAATAAGTATTGGAAAGTGGTGATGCAGCACTATAGAAAGCCAATTTGGGAATGGGCGTTGCTGTCAACAACTCTTCAGTGACTTAGCTTCGTGCAGTCCCGTGCACAAAAGCGAGGGCTACAGGTGATTACGCTGCAGTGCGTTGAGCGAACATGAGCAAAAAGACCAATAAATCAAAATAGATATATTTGAGCATTCTGTAATGAAAGAACTAATCGTTTCCTGGACGCTTCTAGGATGTTTGGTACCACTGACAACCCTATATGACTCAAATATACAGTGCTTCGAGTGGGCTATTTCACTAGCAGTGTATTCTCCTTCTAGCGACACTAAATGTACATAATTGACTATCAAGTATTGGGTTGATATTGATATGTAAGTAATCGCCCTTAAATGACCTTCAATACGAAATTGTTCATATGTGATCGCAACTGGTAGTCAGCGCAAATACTACCAAACCTGTGACTGAAAATGAAATCGCCGTCTGTTACGTGGTATGTAATATTTGGCTTGCTTAATGTAGCCTCTCAGCCTGATTCTTTTAACAAAAAGGATAAAAACGAGATTTACAAATTATTTACTTAAAAAACTTCTTTTAGTGGAATTGCATGAGGAATTGTAACATGTGCAATTGTAATTATTCCCTATTGGTAGTCTATTTACCTACTGACAAATGTGGAAGCATGTACGTAGGTGTGGTACAACTTTGGGGTATTTTTAATCAGAATATTAAGATTTTAAATGGTCATTCTTCAAGGAAGGCGTGCATAAGTATAGTGTAGTAAGTTGCGGGTTACATTGATGTTTTAATGTATATATTAAAAGATTTGCATTTTGTTTTTGTTTTTGTTTATGATTACAAAGGTGTTGGCGCAGCTCCCCCTATACAAGTCATACAGACACCAGTAGAAGTTCCTAACAAGATTCTCTTCCTCACTAACTTGCCGCCAGAGACCAATGAGATGATGTTATCCATGCTTTTCAATCAGTAAGTATATAATAGATAATATCACTAGTATAAACCTCGCAGTGGTGTTCAAGGATCAAATATTTCTACGCGTCATGTAGTCAGAGATGATCAAAAGGTAGAAGTGCTGTTCTCATTAACGAAGTCTCTATTTGAATTATTTGTTGTAAACTACTTTCATTGCTCAGAAGTTAATGGTCAAATGACTTGCAGCCTTTTGGTCATAAGGTCGTCATTCCTGCCAGTAGTTATTCTTTAACCAAATCCTTAACTAATCAATGTTGATGCCACAATTTTCTTTCTATTTATTTTATACCTTCACTACTTCCAGTTTCTAGATTAATGTATCTTGAGGTCAAAGGCACAAAGTTTGGTATTTATGCAACGGGTAGTAGTATTTTATGTGCTTGACTGAAGTGGAGATTTACTTTTTTTCGTAGGTTCCCCGGCTTTAAAGAAGTTCGACTTGTACCTGGACGTGCTGATATTGCATTCGTGGAATTCGAGGGTGACTCACAAGCAAGTACAGCGCGAGATACACTACAGGGCTTCAAAGTGACCCCAACACATCCAATGATTATCTCGTTTGCCAAGAAGTAGGGAAAAATAGACACTACCGTGTTCGTTTCCCCTAAAATCTGGTAAATCGAAGGGTAAAACTATTCTTTTATGAGAACCAATCTAGTGTTCATCTTTGTTGTTATTGGCATAAGGAAAGCATAGCTCATCGATTACAGGTTACATGTTTCGGTCCCGTTAGGATGCTTGTATACTTTGCAAGCTAACAACTATCCTCAGACGTTAACAGTGTCATTCCCAATAGTACATGTATCTTAGTTGGTACCTGTCGGAAGTGATGCGAAGAGAACACAACTATGAAAGACATCGAAAGAATAGATAACCTACCAAGGTTGGTCCTATGATGGGAAAGATTTTATATAAGTTGCGGAGAATGGAATCTCGTGGAGAATGGAATTCCAGCTGGCTAGATCCAGTATTTTGGGTCATGTCTGTATGATAGCTGTATATCCAGAAACCTTGCTTCACACTGCAACACAACATGGAAACCTATCGCTTATTGATTTTCAATGCCCCTTATACTAGATAAGGTTGTTCCCTATTCCATTATATATTTCACCTTTATCTTAAAAAGAGTCAGGAGAGGGGTAATAAACGTCTGTTTACTTGCTGGTGCTGACTCAAACATTGCCAAAGAGCAGATCTTTTCTTGAACATGTTACAACAACTGATCTGTTAGTAGAAGGACAACTTGGTGGATTTGCTACAGTGCATTCTAGTTCACGCAAGCAGATTTTTCAACATTTGATTTCATTTTGCATTACACAGTAGAGCGCTTTGATGCCCTTATATTGGCATGAGTTGATCTAAGATTATTCCTATATTAGAGGCTGTATTGTACTAAAGTGCGATTTTTATGTTGCATGAGCATTTTACTGCACATGAAAATTGCTAAACTGCTTCATCCCCTCATTTTTGTTTGAGAAACATTTGTAGGATCTATAGATGTAAGTTTCGAAAGGATTCAGATTTACTGGTCATTATGTATAGTCGCTGCAAGTTAAAATGAGATCCGATGTTAGGAATCAGACAACTACGAGAGTGCAGATATGCAAAGGACAACATGGCGAGCTGTGTGTTGTAAACACTGATCTCTAAAAAGGACTGGATCGAGCTTGCCTTTTTTCCAACAGCGAAAAAGCGTGGTCTAGAATATTGGCCCTCAAATGTTAAAATAGCGCGGGAAGGTCCGCAGTGTTACATCATGTCACTTATGAGCTTGTTTTTGGGGGACTAAAATGGAGTTCAGTGACTGACCTCGCTTTTAGACAAAAGAGGCTCGATCCGGTGCTTTTTAGAAATCAGTGGCTGTAACCTAACTTCTGTCGTTGATTTCACAATAATGTCACTTCTATTGTGTTCTTTTATTATGCAAGTATTTAAATAAGCTGTATCGCGCTTTAATGCAAAGGCATGCCGTACAGGACACTGTTGCTTCATCTTTCTTTTTATGTTTCTGGTTGTGAATCATTTGTACTAGTTGATATGAACTTTGTCTTGTTTATTGCATTATTCTCGCTCAAAAGGTTTTACTCATGTTTTGTTTTTTTTTACTAGTCATAACTCTACTTGCTGCATTGCACTCTTGCGCAAGTTTATACATTTGATGAACATTGCATTGCACTATGCATGTTATATCAGCAAGCAATCGCTGTTGGTAGACGTCAGAAGAAGTTCCTCAGCTTCTGGTAATGTGTGAGTAGTCGATACCACTTGCTGCTCTGCACCTCAGCGCAAGTGCAATCATCTGATGAATAATGCATTGCACGCTGCATATTACATCAGACTTTATCCTTTGTTTTATCACTTGTTATCCTTTGGTGCTGGTTTGCACCCAGTCAGAGTGAACTACGTTTGTGAGAATGGCATTAGACACTGTGTTTCATCAATAATTGTCAAAGTTGGTTTATTAGAGCGGCATATTGGAAGCATGTTGTCTCTCTCGAACATCAAGAGCCACTCGCTCCTTCGTTTTTGCTAGCCCAGTTTGTGCCTTGTTACAGATAGTTATTTTACAGTAGCCCATTTGATTTGTATAATGGTCCAAGTGGGAGTTCTGTAACAAAGAAATCTTATTAGATTAAGCTCAGAAAGTAACATATAGGCATTATTGGCTAGTACTCGTGTTTCCTTGTGTTGACTTGACCCTGCATCGATGATGAATACTGCCAAGCAGTGTGGTTTATGCAGTAAGGACTGGTAGTAAGGAGTTTAATTTCGTGACATGGGCAAAAGTATATTGTACAGTTATTAACTTTACAGTACTTTACTTGTTAACTAATTTGATATAGGTTCATAATATATGTTAACCATGACTTTTCAATCGATACGTTTTAGGCGAGGTAGTAAACCAAGGACTGGAAGATCCTTGTTCGTTAGCCAGCATGTTTCTTACACTCGTTACTGAAAGATGCTGTATTGAAATCAGTAGGAAGTGGTTAGGTTTTTTTTTCAGAACACTTCATTGCCTATTATATTAGAAATCAGAATTTCTTCGAGCATCGCTTTCGCGTATTTCAGTCGAATATGAAGTGGGGAAAAGTGGCGTCACGATTTTGAACATTTTTGTATAAGGGGAAAAAACTCAATTTTCAGGTTACCCTATTAGTGAGAACGTCAATGGCCAAAATTGAGAGTGATGCCCTTTCCCAACACGGTGTTATCAGGTTTCAAAGTTTTAAATCTCTCTAGCAAAACCTTGTTGTTTAATGCTGGTTCCTAACTTAAGGAACCAAGGAATATTAAGAGTTTTGACCAGAGATTTTTGAGATTTAAACGCCTTTAGTTTAAACACTATATACACCACAGGTCTGCTACTTTCGAAAGCAGGCTATTCTAAGCTTGCCTTTCGATATCTGGAGTCAGATTGTACTATTTCTAAAACTTTTGATTTGTCACTTAACTTTCCCTTCGCATTCAAATTCAAAAACATCGTATAAAGTAATCTGTGAAAAATTGTATAAATAGAATAGACTATCAGCAGTAGGTACTTTTGTAAGTAGTGATTTGATCTGAAAAAAATTCCTTCTTTGAAACAATTTATTTGAGGCGGTTTTAGTGCAATACGCAAAAAGGGTGAAAATCAGTAAAGTGCACTTTTCTGTATTTTATAACTTTTTCATCGATTTATGTTTGCATATAAAAATGATTTAGGAAGCTATTTGAGGTTCGCAATTAGTGTAAATTGCTGTGCCTTTAAATCGACGGCAATGTTTAGTTTGCACAGGTACTTTAATTGATTTATAAACTAACTGAAGCTAATAGCACTTCGTTTGATGTGCATGCAAGGTCAATATCAAAACATTCCTAAAGCATGCACCATCAGTAACTTCGACAAATGTAAGGTAGTACTATGGAAGATACACAACGTGAAATTTGGATAAATGAGTAACTGCATCATTTTTTTCCAAGTATATTAGTGCATTCGCTTTAGTGGATCATAACTTGATAAGAACGATCTAAAAGTTTCCTACAAAAGTTTGGAGTCAAGGATTTGAAAAAGTTTATACTAAAAACTTCGATGAAACTAAGCTTTACTTTCCACTGTTTATTGATTTGTTTTGTGTAGTTTTTTCTTCTATCCTGCTGTGTCAGAAGGAGAGCAGCATGGCTGGTTGCGCCAAAGTGATTCACGGTCAATCGGGCGGATGGACAGAAAACGAGCCCTGGAAACAGTACTTGGGCTACTATCGTGTAATAGAAGAGAAGGCAACTTTCCGTATTTGCAGCAAATGGAAGGAAATGGACTAAAATGTGAATATTGAGTAGTTGTAGAAAAGCAGATGATACTGGCACATCAGTAAAGGGGGCTTCCAAATTGATTGGAGGGGTATCATTCAACAGCATTTTAGAGTGCTTATCCTACTCAGACGGATTCCTGATGTTTATAGTAGGAGACAAAGACTCTCGAAGCAAAGTTTGAATTGGCAGTATAGCTTTCAATCATGAAGCATAAAAATGATATTTGTTTTAGATTACCATGGCGCTTTTCTTAAAAATGAACCCCTTAACAAGACTATGTGCAACTTCATCCATATAAAATGAATCTATAAGAAATGTCTGAGCTAATAATTGAGTAATATCCATTTATTCATGATTTTTGCAGATATTAGGGACAAGATTGTGATATAAAAGCGATCGTGCGGATTTATGTCATAATTTAGTGATGTATCAAAGCATAATATGTATATGTATCGTGATCCATTAGCATAAATTTTCTTTTCATAAGGATCACTACAAAAAAGTATTTAGGAAGGATTCTCGACAAATGTGAAAGATACCCCAAATTTTGCATAATCGTGACGTCGTAAGTGGATGTTGATTCCAATAGCACCAATTGAAGAAACGTATCTCCCCATGAAAGCTCTGTGATATATTCTTCTTTCGAAGAATGTTGGTAATGGAGTGATTATTTGACCAGCTAATGAACTATTTATGTTACTGTAGAAAGTGTAATTAACCAGAACAGGTTTGTTTGTTGAACTTGACAGCATGTCGGTACATTTTCATCCATGATTTATGTTGGATTCATCTTACTTTTGTCAGTATGTCAGTCAAATTTCATAACCCTGGCCAAATAGGTTTTGAGAAAGATAGGGGCGGTAGAACTCACCACATTATGACCGAGCGAAGTCGAGAAGGGCTTAATTTAAGCAAGGGTTAAGCCTGATCATAACTAAACATCAAATAGAATGTTGAGCAACCTTGCTACCTTTATTGAGGTAGGTAATTATTTGTGATAGAATAATTTTAAGTACTGGTCAACAGTTGGTCAATTCTTCAGAGTGATAAGGTGAAAGACAGCCGGAGCATCAATGACAAATGGTTGGTTTGTTTTTCTTTGTTTGTTCTGTACCGAAACTGAAGGGTGTTTTCATTTGCTACAGCAGACTTGTTGCTATGTACACTTCACATCTTTAAAAAATTAATGGTGTGTTACAGACCTTCTTTTGTTAAAGGATTTTCTGTACGATCTCTTCCTCGTACTTGGATTGCAATAAACAGTTGAAAGAATGTAACAGCAGTATCTTCTTTGGTCTCTTGAGTTTTCATTTTCATTCTCTTTCGTTGTTCTACAAGAAGACACCTGTTATGTTTGTTGTTCTCATTGATTTGAAGAGTTCTATGCTGCTATCCACCAATGATCGTTCTTCTTTTCTTTCATATGACCTCTAATGATGTCGCGCTAGCACTTGTAAGTATGAAAAGGGGACTAAGGATGTTTGGTAAATGTGCTTTGGAATGTGTTTCTCTCATCACCGTGACAGAGCCACAGATAACGTAACTTAGTTCGTAATCTCTATTGCACAGATAAGTGAATACAAGAGAAAATTATTGGGTGCATATGTAATTGGTATTGGACCTGGCTGTTACCCAAAAGTTGTAATATTTCGTTCTTGATCATGTTCTAGTCCACTGTAAAAAACATAAAATGGCATTGTTTGAAAAGATTTGTAGCGAGCAGTCGTATGTTGGATATGTGCTTCAAGGAACATGACTCACCAGAAAGAAAAAATACGTTATTTTTGAAAGGCCGATCGTGTAAAGATCGTTGTTTCCACTTCTATTTGGCTTGACGATCTGTAAATTCAGTTTCAGAAGGTGATAGTTCTGCGAAAATATTCGAGACTGTTGTTCCTGTCACCATTTTCTATCCTTGTCGCCTTTGAACCATCTGGGACTTGGCGTGTTTATTACTGATAAGCCTATTGTGAGGTGTTACGCAAAAAGTAGGTACTCTTAACTTTTATGATTTTGACTCCCCTCCTGTACGATTTACGTACACTTTCACCTACCCGTACCCCTAAGTAAGGCGCTGGGTTTTGAAAATGATGAAGATTGTTACCAACAAACTGTACTGTAAGTTGCTAAAGGTAACGAATATTTAATATGCCTTTATTATGAACAAAAGTATAAAATGATATACTAGCTTTTAGATGTTGCATATTCAGATGAATAATTGTCATCGACACAAATAGAAGAGTAGAAATCAGTAATCCATTTCGAACGTGTTTTCCAAAGCGTACGTGTGTACTTGTCCTTCCCCACATCACTTTCAACGTGTTTGCCCCCTCGCGGTCCGAGCGCACGTAGATTTTGAATTACCGGAAACAACTCTTCAAAACGTATGCGACGATTATGTTAAAATGGACGTCTGAGAGGGTTATGAAATCAATTATGACATGATTTACCGGCACAGACAGTCGTATCGTTGGTGATGCTGCTGTCTTAATTTTTGCACTACATCAACGATCAACCTTCAAAAAAGTGTTGTTTATCATCATTATCAAGTACTGTTTCATGTACAAATCGACCCCAATAGACCCTTGCTCATTGTAATAATTCAAATGTGAAACTCGCCCCAGCTCAACTAGAAGTGAGGAAAAATGAAAATGTTAACATCGAACCATGACAAGTAAATCAAGTAATAAAATGGGAGGGGAAGGGATTCTGTTGTGCCATCCTAAAAATTCGTGGGGATAGCGGTTGGTGGTGATTGGAATGACAGGGATGTAAGGAAATTACTGCAGTGCTTTCAATCAGAATTAAGGATTACGTTTACTTAACATGAACGTGGCCATTATTTTATTCAACCCAAAAGGGATTTTGACATCGGATGGAGTTCATTTTCCAGAATAATCGAGTTTTTCGTTGTTGTAAGCTCTTAACAGTAATAGCATCTCGGTGAAACGATGTCCTTGCTGTGCATGTAGAACAAACCAAAAGTATTAGAGGGAAGTCTTGAGGACTCGGATCCTCGTCCTATCATGTGCGTATATAAGAGTGTTGTCATTCCTCGCACTTCCATCCTTTCAAGGGGTCAGAAAATGATTAATGTAAAATTTATATCGTGTTTATACTGTGCTTGACATTATCACATCCTGTCACCAAACAGCTTGACAAACTCACGCCGATGCGTTGCGTTCGAAATAAACCTTAGCCCAAACCTTAGTCCCTTTCGAGCATCCGGATTTCATTACTGTAACATATCGCAAGACACCAAAACACTACATCTGTAAGATTGAGAATTTTGTGACGATCTACCCCGTGGTCGACGTGAGATTTCCGTTGCCTATGTTTCCGAATGTGTTCAAGGCCGTTCCCACGCATCCGAAAGAGTTAGCCTTCCGTGATAGACCGAAAGTTGTATTCAAGCACCACGAACTCCTAACAACTGGAGTGCTGCACACCCTTTCACATGACATCCTTGGTCTTAAAAGTCGAGTATTGTAAGATAACACTCGAAGCATTTTAAGTTTCGACTTGCGAATAACGATGTGGAGTAATTGAAACATAAAGCAAAGATCAGCAAAACATAATTTTTAATGGTTAATGCTTCATTAATAGCTCTTATTTGCATAAGAAGTTTATGAATAATATAAGAAACATTTTTCGTATTTGTAAGAACTCTCACATCAAGGTTTTAACTACAATTTTTTTTAATAAACCACTTAAATTTTGGGTCAGATCTCAATTTGCATATTCTCTTAGCCAATATCTAGATCTTCGGTTACTTGATGGTTGTTTAATTTTATTCAACTCAATATCGTAATCATATTGTATGTAAGCAGGGAAAATAACGAAAAGGTCATATTTTTGGTACAAGAAAGTTCTTGGAAAAATAAAGTGTGAAGTACTTAGAATGTGTACAATCACGTTTCTCAACAACAGGTTTTTAAATGCTACCTTCTTGTGCCCAGCATTTTGGTGTAGCATTTTTGATGGCGTATCCTTGTCACGTTGCTTAAGATTCGTCTCTGACTTGTTTTTACACCAAAATTCATGCATCTCAAGAGCTTGTGTCTTTTTAGGCTCTTGTTGCAAACAGTACATATGAACTGATCGGCTGCTCGATTTTCTCTAGGCACTACATTTACCAACTCGCCACGATGAGGAATCTTTTCGTGAAACCAATGTTGAATCAAGATGTTTGCTTTTGCTTTGCTCATGACGTAATCGTTTAACTCGAACTACGAACAGCTATCTTTGTTTTAATTCGAAAACAATTGCCGCCAACCCAGCGGGTCATCCTTCCGGGGTCGGCAAATGGGAACCAGTTCATACTGGGGTCAAATTGTGGAACACAAGGAAGAAGAGTGGCGCCCTCCCTCCCTTGGGGCAGAAGCCATACGAAAAGGGAGCCTTCGGGTCGCCCTCGACTGCGGTCGAACAATTTGATTTTTTTGATGATTCGAAAACAAACCTGTTCGAATCTATTACATTGCATAACATATTGTAAATTTGAAAAGCAGGATTCGATACGTGATGTAGCAAAGAAGACAATGTAGTTTTCTTTCGTCGAGTTTCATTTCTTTCGTTTTGAAAAGCGCCTCTCTCTCTATTTTCGCGACAAATAAATTTTTGGTGTTACTTTGCTTATATTTGCTCCGAAAAAATCGTCAAGCAGGATATGAACCTTCCAGAATTCGTGTAAACATATGTAATTGAACAGATTGGTATCGCTCTTTGCGAATTTGAATTACATGATTTTCGTACAGAGTTGCTCTTTTATAATACGGAAATGACACTACGTTAAGATGACACCTTCGCTAGAAGCAATAAATTTCTCCCTGCCTACTTTAATTGTCTAATTAAACGTGTCTAAACTAGATTGATTGAGAGAGACCTTACGTCATCTTAATATTTATTTCATTTGACATTTGCTTCCTCCCCGATGTATCTTCATATCGAATATCACATTTTAACTCGGAAAAATGAACTTAGATTAGAATATTAATACAGAGGGACGGAGAATGCCTATGATCCATACTTTCAAGTACATGGCTCCTATTAGCGAAGCCATTTGCTTAAATGTCGTGCGAAACTCCTGTCTTCATAACCTTGAACAAAAGCTTTTTAATATCTGAACATGTCAATCATGAGATATCAGAAAATTGATCCTTTACATAGCCGCCAATGCGCGAGAGCTTCGCTAGTACTCTGATTTAATTTTAGGCACAAAATAATTACAAATCAATTTACCACCGGATTATTAAGTCCAACGAATGATTGACAACATAATCTCAAAATTGCTTTCGTTGACGTTACAGATTAACAGAACTGGGAGGCCAATTCACGAAAGCTTTTTGGTCGTCGCAGTGTTCTTTCAGCTCAGTGAACGATTGGAAATCCGTACTTGACAGAGAACAAAGAGAGGGGTACATGTTTGTAATGACTGAAGCTAGACATCGGTGTTAAAAATCTCGAACGTGAAAATCGTGGGATTATGGGGCATCGAACCCACGGTCTTCGTAGTTGCGCAACGACGACGCTTTTCCACTAAGCTACGGTCCCTTACCAACGAGAGAGAGAATCTGTGGATGCTTGTTGTTTGGATATGGTGTCGTTACACCTTCTTTGTAAATTCAAAGTGTCTGAGAACATATTGATAAGCAAACTTTCCTATCAACCCCGGATATTTTTCAAATATCCCAACCTTGCAACGAGAGTGGACCCTAAAAGATGTTTAAAAATGATTTGTGCGAAGAAAGACAAGTCATTTAATTGCGTAATTTGAATATAAAGGAATAGAACAAAATTAACATATTTACATACCAAAGTCACCATAAACAATTTTTGTAATGTTTTCAAGTTAACAAATTAAGGATATTGCTAAGCATATTTTGACCCTCACATGCGAAAGTTTGGCTATGGTTATAAAATAAAGGTGTAGTCGTCCAATATCGCGTAATTTGAATATGAAAGAAATAGAACATATTCGTAGACTAAATTCACCATAAAGAAAAATGTAATGTTTTTAAGTTCACAAATTAAGGATACTGCTAAATATATTTTGGCTCTCAAATTTGAGATTCATTAAGGGCATTTAGATTCAGCCAAATTTTGGGCATGCTCATGGAAAGGAGGGGTACAAGAGGATGTGCTGCTAGGAATTGGGAAAGTGCTCAACATCAACAATAAGGGGGAGGAATACATACTATTTTTTTTGAATTTTTATCTTCACCAGTCTCTTGAATTATATGAACGCCGACTACGTGTAGGGGAATGTGTTTGTATCCCATAACATTAACGTATGCAGATATTGGGAGCACAGGCTGTTGTCCTTGTAAAAAACTAGCAGTGATTTTTAAGCTCTTTCCTAGAGTGCTTAGAATGTACCTTAGTCAACCTGAGAACAATTATCATTGGGAGATCTCATATCCTCTATCCCCATGCCTGTATTTCGTCCTCAAAAGGCCACACCCAAATTTGCCTGGATAGTACAGTACCAGGTTAAATCAATTCATTTGTCATTTTGCCTTGCATATAGCGAGCAGGCAATACCAAGAAGTTAAAAAGATGTTCGTACTCCGTCATTGGGGCTCTTTTTTAAAGATAATAGAATGCTGTGGTGGTCAACAACGGGCCGCTACCTGAAAATACTTTAGTCGCACTTGCACGAAAGCATTCACGCTCTTGGGGTAGGTCGGTAACGCTCAACGCCTATAACCAGCGGTGACGCCAGCATAAAAAGGGTAGGGATTCTCCATCTATTAACGTGCAATAGGGAATTGTCGTGGTGATATAGTTTATGACTGTTAGTTTTCTGACAATTTGCAAAAGAGTGTAAATAAGAAAGGTCACCGTGTCAATAGTGAAGAAGGTAACCGATTGGAAGAAGCCTCTTGAATAAGGATACCTGACTCGAAGCAATTCAAAAATTTGATCTTAAAGACAAGGGGACTTGCCCCCCTGTTCCCCGTGGCGTCGTTAGTGCCTATAACTACTTTTTTATGGCCCTTGTAATCATTTCAAGGCAAACAAGCGAGCAAAGGGAAGAGGTGGAGGGGTTTCAAGAATTGACAAATTAAAAAACTAAGCATATGTACTTTTTGGATGGTCCCAAGATGGTATAGAGAAGCAGGGATATTTGAATACTTTACAATGCTTCTGAACATAAGTTTACCACTCTCTGCAGGCACCAAGTAATCATAAGTGCTTAGGACATGACTCTCTGCCTTACACGCCGCCCTGCCCCTTCGAAACGTTGCTGATGTCCGGGTTACTGGCGTGCTTAACCAAGATTATTATATACGGAGCAATACAACACTTTCCAATTACAACTGCAAAACGTGTCAACTTCGACAAATAGCCCCTCTTTTGGCTGTCTAAGCTGTTTCTACTAACAGGAAAGCAGTATAAAGACTTCAGCGTTCACTGGATTATCCATATAATATGAGGGTCATGCAAGACAAGATACAGCCGAAAAAAGGAGAAAGAGGGGTAGAAGGACTTAAAAGATGAAATCTAAAACTAAGAATGGAACATGTTAAAGTGAGACCCCAAGTGAACCTTATCAAGGAAGAAGAATGGAAAGAGCGAGTTAACTAAGCATCTGTTGGACAGAAATTGTTAATCAGGCCAAGAAATACTTGTGAGTTATATATACACCAAAAAGAATGAACTTTAAAGTAAACATAAAGAGTATACGTGTAAGGAGCTACTCGTGCCACATACTATAAACACTGCTCTCCCAATAAGACGAGTATCCATCTGGCAAGAGTTACATATAATAATGATCCTTGACCCCCAAACAGCAGTGGAGTGACGTTTTACAATATTCTCTTATGCAGTCATGGTAGGGGTGTTGTCTGTGGGGAAGCAATTCGTCCAAGGTTTGGAGTAAAAGGTCGGTGGCTAGTTTTCAACATCAAGCGCTAAGAAAACTTGCCTTACGAGAATGCAATTATCTCCCAAAAACTTCAATAGATCATAAGGTCTACGACTCAAAAGGAATAACAATTTCAAATAGTCTTCCTATTGCTTCCTATTAAGTTGATAAATGAAATGTAGAATAGATGTCCTCCTTTAGAGTCAATACATAAACTAAGATGCGACTTCTAACTCACCATGTGTACACAAGTAACGTGTGTAACTAAATTCATGCAAAAAACTACAGATGATTCAAGAAACAATTTGATCATACAATAGGAAAACTATAGCCAATGCTACCAGGACTGAGTAGTCGGGGTCTATGATTCTCTCTGAAACTTTTACTTGATAGCGCTAATACCAGTTGCTCTCCTGACTTACTGACGCCATGTCCTCCCTCAAAATGCCCACTGGAATACCGGTAAAAGGTGTTTCGATTATTTCATCAATATTCACATTGCAGTACTAACGAGTACCAGGAATCTCATCACTACAGTACTAATATGAAAGCTATTTTACAGACCATGAACTGAACAATGTTGGTCAAAAAAGTCCCTCTGTGGTCACCCGTATTAGTGATACTCCTGCCATGCAAGTTTGCAAATGTCTGTTCAGTGATATTTTTCACTGAGCCATCACACATGATCATGATCAAACAAGAATTGGAAATGTTCACCTTGTCACGTGCTACAAGAGTACAGATCAACAGTTCCTCCCCTTTCTAGCGCTGCTATATATTCACCAAGGCGTAGTTGTGGTGTAAATGGCTATTACTAAACGTTCTTATGCACAAAAACATAATACCAGCACCCCACCCACCCACCCTCGCTTCCCAGGCCAGGTGCCTACTTCATGATTAATGGAGTCTTTCTGATAATCGCTGAGAAACGTGCTTTGTGGAATACGTCACTTGTGCTCAGCTCTCCATAATCTGACAGTAAGCCTTCATCGTGCACTACACAAAATAGCACGAATATCATGATACAAATACTTCCCTCGTTAAGCAGCTACCCTAGTTAGCTTAGTGGCGTTAAGATGTTGGAAGCAGAAGCATCTTTCAAATCAGCAGCTTCCCATCTCTTTGCCTATGTTCACGTTTTGGGAGAAGTGCCAATTGTCATCACTGTTATACACAAGGGGAGGAAATTGAACACACCCCTCTCCACTGGGCGGTGAGCAAGTTGGTCGATCTTGGAAAAACGTTTTTGGTGTGATCATTTCAAGCATTACTTTCAGTAACATTTCAAACATTTCATAGTTCAAAACTTTTATGAGAATGATCTCCAGAAAACTCGCAACGTTCTGTCTCTGGCTTACAATTTTGAAGTACCTCCAACTCTACCCTATCTACGAGAATAGCTACGTACGCCTCTGACTGTAAGACTATGAACATGGAAAGTTTTCTACAGGCATCTGCTGCGTAGTAAATATATTGTATCATTTTAAGTTACAGACTCTATTATGAGTAAGACCAAAGCTGGTCTATCCTACTTCCTATTATCATACTCCTATGCAACGGATCAATGCCACACCGGCATAATATGCTACTAGCAATATTGTACGCAATTTAAATTTACAGGATATCGTGCTTGTGGAACCCTGTGGTTCTATTTGATAAACCATGCCATGAATAGGCACAACTTTAAGTACACAAGCTAAATCTTTTGCTTTGATTCCAAGTCGAATTAAGGGTACTTTATCGTCTGTCTTAGAGGAACAATATATCCTGCCTGACAAAAATGTACTCGCTATACTGATCGTTTTTACTCCTTATACTTGGGAAATTAACGCAGCCCTCCTATGCCAACGCATCAATCGAAAAACCAATCGAGATCATTTTTTAACAATGCGCATGCGTATTGCTTCTAGTCTTTCCAAAATATGTAAGTTCGATTATATTAAGGTCATAAAAACCAAGAATATCCTGTTTGCGTCACCTAGAGCTGTTCGTTAGTACATTTGTACTATATCCAATTACTTGCAAACCATCGACTGATGAATTTCGATAGATGACCGCTTTTGCTAGTGTAACCTCCCTTCTCCTTCTTAAAATATTTTCAGTAGTTCTACTCCTTATGGGCAGAACCCATATCTTGTCCCATCTAACCAATATCTTAGAAGATAGGAATTAAAATGCACCGGATGGGGTTGGGATGTGCTGTCACTTTACTTCTCTTGTCACGCCGCTTCGTGCCATGTATATCCCCCAATGTATTCCTTAGTCTGTTGGGATGTCTTCCGCTATTGTTGAAAGGCACCCCTTCTTGTTATCAAGCTGAGGCAACCTTAGGGTCGTGGCTCCACCTAAGGTCACCACTGGGTCATGGATTGTGACCTTTAAAAGCGGTAAACGACGATCCTCAGTATTTGTATGGCGTGGAATCTGTTCGTGGTCCTTCTCAAGTACATTGGGCAAACGACGATAGTGCCCATTGTTTATAGCTGGCAATAGTAGAGTGGACTGCTTCGTCCTAGGTGTATGAGTCGATGTTCCCTTCCTTTTCCTCCGTAAGTCCTTCATCGTTGCTTGCCTTCCTGACTCATAGATTTAACTATTAAAAATATCTATTGGGGCCTACATCAGTATCAAGATCTAACCCCGTACGTAGTATCATCATTCCACAAATGATCGTAGCTTCTTGGAACTC
Organism: Carybdea cf. marsupialis auct. non (Linnaeus, 1758); assembly: GCA_010016065.2. NCBI lineage: Eukaryota > Metazoa > Cnidaria > Cubozoa > Carybdeida > Carybdeidae > Carybdea > Carybdea cf. marsupialis auct. non (Linnaeus, 1758). The sequence continues at coordinate 987 of JAAAKL020002246.1, read as the reverse complement.
CTGTATCCCGTTCCCGGTTGTACAAATGAAAGATAACGGCTCTCTATTGTTATCAAATATTACTCTGTTATTTGATTGGTATAAGCCTGCGTCGAAAAACTTATCGCGGAGGGATTCGCAACAAAGTTTCGTTCTCTGCTTGCTCTTGCTATTTCGTCACGTACAGTATGCAATATACAGAATGACGCAAGAAATAAACTCCGTTATTTGTTGTATAACCCAAGTACCACTAGAGCTTCTTCCCATCCAGGCAGAGCAAGAATAAAATCCATAAAACCGGCTTGTTAATCTTTCAAAGCATAGGCACTTCAAAAAGCTTGTTGAACCTCTCAAAATCTTGATTTGTTGAACAAAGTTTAGACCCGAGTAGTACTTCTGTATAAAAGGGTGGCCATTAAAAAGAAAAATACTCGCAAATTAAACACAGCCATTTGTGTTTTGAGTTGAAATCGACTTGCTGGTTGTGGCGTGTTCTGATCACAGCTTTGGTAAACTGCAAATAAATGTCGTCATGAATCAACAAGGAACTGTTCTTGCAGACAACAAAGACATCCGATCTATTCTACCATTGAAAAGGGGCGTAAGAGATACTCAACTAGTTGGCGTGATACTGCCTCCCTGCAGGTGAACGTAAAACTGAAAGATACAGCTTCTGGATAGCAAAACATTGAATGTTCCACTTTGCGATGATGTTAGAATCGTGAGCAGACAGGCATTTCTCATTACAACTGTCATGGTTGCCTAGTTACAAGAGGTATTGGGCAAAGGACCAGACAGGTGGTTGAAACTTGTTAGAAAACTGACAATGGTGACAATCAAGTGTGCAAACTTTCGAGTCGTCAGTCACAGAGTGTGATGCAAGAATTAAATTAGGGAGTTTTAGATGCGAGAACCAGGACGAGGACGAGGGCCAGTACCCCCCACGAAGAGGTCTTGTCCTCGACTTTCACAAAAAACGTTTAGATGACAGCGAAGCCGAAGTCAAGT